>JAHWFP010143730.1:0-14036 GCA_023313725.1 Lithobius niger | reverse complement strand
TGTCTATGTGTTTGACTCTTTGGAACACGATAACGTTAGCAATTTTGTTGGGGAGCTTCCTGCATGAAATACACGAGCTCAAATATGTAAATGTTGGGGGGGGGGGGGGGAATTCGAGGTAGAGCACTGGGCAGAAATCATATAAGTGACGCACAAGGCAGAAATCACGTGGGTAATATGGTGGCGGGTGATTGAAATTCGTGTTGGTGCAGTGGGCAGAATCATATAGGAAAAATAATAATAATAATAAGTTTGTTGCAAACGCAACCAGAATGGCAAAGACCTGGTGGTCACTAACTGCCATCCAAAATAAAAACCAAACATTTTAAAAATTACAAAAGTTTGGAATTTTAAGAGTTTAAAACGAAGACAATGGCCCGGCTACAGAGGAAGGGTAGATGGTATTGGGTTGGGATCACGAAGGCCTTACCACCAAGGTTAGACCTACCAGGGACACAGTGGTTCCCGATGGCATCTCCAAACGTGAGGGACAAGTGAGAGGGAAATGCTGCATCATTGTCAATGTTTCTTAAAAATAAAATATAAATAATGCATCGCAGTTTACAGCTTGGCCTAACCCATTTGTCAATCATAATCAAGATTTAAAAAATATAATAAAAAAGTTTAAAAATCGAGTTAAAGGTCGTATGGAAACAGACAGGGCAAAGGACGCTACTTACGCCGGTCCACGAATTTGAAAAATTTTCAATTTAAAACCAAAAAAAGGTCGGTGAGAGCTAAAGCGTACAGTGTTCAGGTCTCTTTAGGAACGAAGTCAAAGCAGAAAGACCCAAGTTAACGCTTGAAGGCTGCAACAGATGGTGAAGAGATAGTTTGCTCAGTCAGGGAATTCCAAGCTGCAACATCCCTGACAGAGAAACATTTTTTTCGGCAATCTAGCTTAGTTCGAGGGAGTTGCAATTTAAAGCTTTGTCCCCGGGTACAGGTTACGGTACTTAAGTAAAAAAAAGGGGCAAGTCGACCGACAAAAAACCGTTCAGAATTTTAAAGGTGAATATGAGGTCGGCCTTCAGATGTCGTAGCGCCAAAGACTCCAAATTAAGTTTATTTAGGCGGGCATTGTACGGCAAGTGCCGCATGCCAGTCAGAAATTTTATGAAACGGCGCTGATTGGATTCGATATGATCGATATCCTGCAAGAGATAAGGGCACCAGACAAGAGTAGCATATTCCAATAAGGGGCGAACAAAGACCTTATACGCCCACAGCTTAGTATTTACACAACCCGACGTGAATGATCGCTGAACAACAGCAGGACGTCGATTTGCATTTGACACAATGTGACCACAGTGGGTGGTGGATTTAAGACTGGCATCAAACCAAATTCCCAAGTCCTTAACAGAGAAAACTCCTGGTAGCGGGACCCAATCCAACACATAAGTGTACACTGGATTACTAGAACAAAATTAGTGAACAAAATTAGAGCACTGGGCAGAAAGCGTATAAGTGGGGTGCAGTGCAGAAATATTGTAGATAAGATGGTAACGAGAATATAAAAAAATAAACTGAATAGTGTTACAGCATCTTTCGCTCGGCCGAGTGAGTATGCCCTTCAGAATTTAGTTATATGTCTGTAGTCTTTATTCCTTGTCTGTTGACTATTAAAATAAATTACTAATATTTTGTGTTCAATTACCCCAAAACCCCCTCTAATACATGTATATAAACAATGCTATAATGAACAAACATTTCACCTATGTTGAAACTATTCGATTCATACCAGCTCTATCGCAGAGTTTAGTTGGTACGTCAAAACCGCTAGCATTGTTAAAGTATGAGTAGTATCTTAACGCCTCGTATGTAGATGTGTAAAGTCTTCCCTCCAGCAAAATTATAACAATTAATGTCTGCGTTCATATTTTTCGACTAAACTTGGCCAGATATCAGATAAATTTGGAAGCACATTTATACCAAAAATTGTGAAATTCTGTGCAAGAGTAATGGTAGAGAGCCACACGTAAGTTTGAGAACTGTTCCCTCTTGTTGTTGTTATTCTTCTTGTTCTTCTTCTGGTTCTTCATCCTCAAAGAGACCACTTTTCCAATTGGTCGAGCCATTCCATAGTTACGGGATCCTGAACGATCAGTTTTATTGTTTTACATTGTTTTAACCATTGTAATTAGGGAACAATGCCACTCAGCAAACCCCAGTTCCATTCTTCGTGCACGTGTTATGTCTTCGCTGAACAGTTAATGGTTGTTGGATAAAATGAAAGAACCCTCGTTTCAGGCTAAACACAAATAGTTTTAAACCAAACTAAGCGTTGTTAATTTCAAGGCCTTGAAATTGGCAGCTAGTAACGATAGAATGGCGTATTTATTTCGTAGATGCAGCTTGGGGAGAAAAACTTTATTGGGGCTGTTGCCCGCAGCCATGCGACCACTCTATACATGGGGATACACCCGTTTACATTACAAGCTGTTCGACTGTATACATCATCGACACACTGATTGTATCACTTTTTACGGTATTGTTTTTAGAAAAACGGATTAGAGTTCACTCGAACCCAACGAACTATAATTTGAACTCCAATACCAGGAAACAAGGACTGTTTTTGATCAATGGTTATGTCAGAAAGAAAGCCCATTTTATGTTTGAAAAGTTGAATGTTTCGGTGTTTGGGCATGCACGCATAATTTGTGTATTATACAGACCTTTTGTTTATATTTTTCTGTGTTTGTTGTTTCATATTAAATCTGTTTCGTGTGAGTGGGTATATGTGTATTTTAAGTGCATTTATAATTTGTGAAACAAGCAGACTCCTAGTTAAGGCTTTTTTTTTGCCTGTGTTCGTGTTTGAAGGTCGTTTGAAGTGGTATTTCTAGTTCGTTTGAGTAATTACGTTTTTATTTTGTCTATGCATTTTTATCTTTCAATTTTGTAGCGTTTTGCTGTTTATGGCGTTATTTTGTGTGTGTTTGTGGGTTTACGTTTTGCGAATTGGAGTTCAAATTATAGTTCGTTGCGTTCGAGTGAACTGTAATCCGTTTTTATTCGTGCATCTTCACGGCTGTGAGTATGGGGATAAGAGCTCTAATGTTTTTTTTCTAAACGGCAAAGCCGTTTTTTGCTCAGTTAATTTGTTGGCTTTTTTCGCTTCCTTTTTATATTAATTGCTACGGTCTATAGTCTATCATGTGTCCACTGTCCACCGATTTTTGTTTTCGAAAAAACGGAACATTAAAAATGCATACTTATGTTCAGGTTACGCCCAAGGTTTGTCCCATGATTATTATTTGATGGCAACACATTAGCGTGTGTCTAGATTTAGCATGCGTCATCTCGATGAGTAGTTGATTCTGGATTGCAGTATCATGGCAAACAATCACGGAAACAATTCAACTGGCTTCCCGAAGCCCGCACTGAAAAAGTAAATAAGGCACTCAGTCATGTCGGCCGCTCAATTTTGAGGGCGTAGGCCGTACCGTAGGCCGTAGGCCACAAAAATTTAAGACTTCGCACCCTACGGTTTAAAACTTAAAGATTTAAGGCAAAATCAAGACCATTTAATTTTGGTTCTCCACGACGAGCTAGCCAACTCAAACAACGACAATGTTAGTTTCCCGGCACCCAACCATTGTTGCATCTTGTTCGAGTGAGCTATAATCCGATATTGTGTGCCTCGCCTATTGTTACCCTATTGTTACATGTTGCAGCATTGTAACATTTGACATTGTTAGCCGCTCCGCCGCCTCCTCCTGTCGAATTTTCTGAACTTCTCGTGCGCAAACGAACTCTAATAAGCATGGCCTGCCGGCCGTCCTAATGAACCGTTTTGCGTCAGAGCTGAGCTGAATTGTTTCTAAGTGGGCATCAGGAATAATCGCTGCACGCGCGCGCCAGCAGTGACTAAAAAAAAAAATTACTGCCAACAATTATTCACCCGCCAAGTTAGGCAACAAATATCACGTCAATTCAATTGTCGAGGACATAAAGCGTGACACCATAGCAGCAAAACGGGTATACGGTTTACAAACAAAAACGTCAAGTGTGTCGTAAAAAAATGGTTATATGATTGAAGTTTTACTTTACTTGTTAAAATGTACACGGATAAAAATTGATGATTTTTAATTGAAATAAGCAAATGCATTTCAATTAAATTTACAATTAAGTATTACATTTTTATTTCATTACATTTTTTAAGTGCTCTGGTGCTTTAACAATAATTCAATTGGTAAACCACAACAGCACGTAAACAGGTGACATTTTCTCAATTGTACATTTGCTTATTTCAATTAAAAATCATCAATTTTTATCCGTGTGCATTTTAACAAGTAAAGTGAAAATTCAATCATATAACCCTTTTTTACGTCACACTTTGTTTGTTTGTTATACTACACTGTGCCTTAACCGTAGTACTTAACGATCCAATGGCTTAGAAATTCAAACAGAATAAAAGTCATTAATGCACGGTGGTGACGTCACGTTAACACATTTCCTCAAAAGTGTAGTCGTTACATACGGTTAATCTGAAAAGCCACGCACGTCAACGTGGGTTAATTTTGATAACCCACACTTATATGATAATCTAACACTTTTTATGGGGTCTATACAAACCCCTACTTCAACATGTGACAGCTCTACCGTGTGACATATAATGACTGACATATCATAACTACATAACACAAATTGAACCAGCAAACCCCATTGCAACAACCAGTCTAAACAGACACATTTGCTACTGGTGATATTTTTCCTATCAACACGAAAAAAAACACCTCGCATACTATGCTAAGCCTAACCCCCTTCCTCCTTCGTCCATCCTTTTGTCCCGACAGTACGAAAATTAGGCTATTGACAATAGGAAAATCACCTAAAAATCTACGACTTAAGGCATAGCGCGTTTTATGTGCTAAGTAATACATATCCGTGAGCCGTTGTCGATTTAACGGTTATAATTGCTCGCGAGCGAGAAACGGCTAGTCCACGGAAAATATCGCCAGGTTACAAATGTGCTATTCGCTTGAGTATCGTATGTTTTTAGGTGTATTTAGGTGTGTTTACAAGTGTCGGTAGCCTAGTTTTAGTACTGTCGGAGCGAAAGATTGGCGGATTGGGCCATTCTTACATGGGTGGGGTTCTAGCATAGTAGCCTACGCGAGGTTTCTTTTTTTTTTCGTGTTAGTATGATAAATGTCGCAGGTTGCAAATGTGCTTATTTATGTTGGTTGAACTTGTGTTGTGTACGGTAGTTTTGCAAAGTATGTCACGTGGTAGAGCAGTGGTTGTGTAGAGCGCGGGAAAAAGTGTTAGATTATCCAAAAAAGTGCTAGATTATCCAAAAAAGTGTGGGTTATCAAAATTAACCCACGGTCACGTGTGTGGGTTTTCAGATTAACCGTATATAACGGCTACACTTTTAGCATGGGGATGTGTTGGCGTGACGTCACCACCGTGCATTAATCTTATTTAACCTTAGGAAAGTATACCGCCTTAACTTAAACACGGAATTCGGAAACAGGGACAGAAAAAAAAAAGCACGTCTTCCCGTAGCTGTTGCTTTCGTAGACAGGAAGTTTCTAGAGCGGAAGTTTCCGTTCAGGAATATATCAGTCGTATATAAAACAAAATTTAAATTCATTATAATTTACAAATAAAATTTACAAATAAGAATTTTTTTAAACTAAAATAAATGTAAAATAAATTGATTTTTACCGCGACATCATACCTTACAATTAAAACACATATCCGTGAAAAATAAGCGGTTAACTGGTGATAATTGCCCATTTGCTTGATACGCCGGGCAATCGTATATCTCGTTCGGGGAATCACACTCACGCTACGTGCTGGTAAGATTCTCCTCACCCCCCCCCCCCCCCCCCCCCATTAAACTGCCCCTTGTAAAGGAGCAATTATCGCCGGTTAACCTCAAATTTCTCGTGGCTACCTAGTACTTAAAGAAGAAGGCAATGCTATTTTGGGTAGATGGTGTAGCTGGATTTTAAGCATTATTCATGTATATGTACTTTTGAGAACTATAAATGATTAAGATTTTAAGGAGTTATGATTTCGTTCAGGCCTTGTGTTGCTAATATTTCGGTCGTTAGCCCTGCCTCCCTTTCACACTACAGTGTTCTAAGCAATCATGACACAAGCTTGCAATGGTCGGAGTTTGTCTTTTTTAAACTGACTTGGTCTACTCGCATTCTCAATAATCAGATTCATTGCTGATTGCTAACACAGTTAGTCAAGCCAAAGTCTGCGTAGTTTATCCTGGTAGGAAGCAAAAGGTGAAATTACGAGTTAGTCTTGTCAGTTCGAAGAGTTTGGAGTTTGCATATACTATTTCATTGAACTATTTTCAGTTTCTAAGTTTAAAATAAAGTAAGACGTAATATCTTCCATTATTTTTTTTAGGAAGTGTTAGCCGTGTACCTTCAACAGTATCCGGACAGTGTCATCGCTACTAATTTAAAGGCATGTAACCACTTCCGTTTGTATAATGGACGAGCTGCAGAGGTAAATATTTACCCGTTTCCTCGCTTTTGTGCTGTAGTTTTGGGACACATTCATGTATCAGAAACTCATTAGAAACTCATATCAGGAGTGACATAAAAGAGAGCCCGTAGGGTTCGATGGAGTGCCATGATAATATTACCGCATGTATACCATATCTCGTTCTGGGCTGTGACCCCTTGTAGTGACTGGTTGTAATTATTTTGTGGGTCTCTGGGATACCCAACGATAAACGATACAGCGGTGCTGTATTTTACCCAATAGATAGGTACGAAAAAATACCACTCGTGCTATAATTGATCAAAGCATGCAGCAGCTTAGCATGCAGCGGCATACCACGACCATGACGCGAGGAACGAGAGCTGCTTCAATAGTTTAAGGATTGTGCCCTGATAAAGCAATGGATCCGCAATTTCATACACACACAAACTATTTAATTTTCCGCATTAATTGCGTGCCTTGTTCACCTAAATCAAGACCAAACATAAAGAAAGTCCCCTAATAAAATACCAGAATGGAACGGTACTTGCAATTTAAACGGTAAAAAAAAACCAGAGATAGTCAGAGCTTCTGGCGTGTCAAGTCGCCATCTTCGAATAACGTCATCTAAATTTAGAAAATATTGACAGGAAGGCTCTAATATGGGTTAAACCAATTTTGCATCGTGGGAAAATTGTTTATGCAATTCAAAACGCTTCGATTGCTGTGATGGTGTATGATTCAAGTCTAAGTATAAATTTTTCAATTTCTTTACGGTAGAGGACACTGGTGCTATTAAAATCTATGAAATCATCTGTGTTTAATTCACACTTGGAAACTACGTATTTTTTCTCGTTTCTTTTTATGGCAGTCTTTCTTACTTCAACAGTCGTGGTCAGTCTTTCTTTGTCCACTGGACCTCTAGCACTACCAAATGTAAATGGAGGGGCACCTATGGCATTTGAGGGCATATATATCTCTGAGGGGGTTGCAGAAGGACTCGGTCAAATTTTGGCAGGTGGGCATATTACAATACTAGGATTGCCCAATTCATTGTGAAGGTGTGGTGCATTTCACAAGTTGGAAGCCTTTGTTCCGGTGGTGGGGGCCAGACGGATACTTGAAGCAGTGATGGACATGGGTTGAGATACAGTTTTATCCCATGTTTTCTCAAGATTCTCTGAATTGAATGTAACTCAAGGTGCACCTCTTTCATTCCCACCCAACAATCCCCCTCCTTCCTCCCCCAATCCCTCGTCACCACCGCATTCAAGACAGCCACCAGCCTTAGACATGGGATACAAACCATTATCTCGACCCTTGTCCACCATTGCTTCAAGTATTCGTCCGTCTCCTCCCACCCTCCCTGCACACACCTGGACGAAAACTACGCAGTTTCCAAGCATGTATCAAACAGATCGTTTCGTAGATTTCAGCAACTCCAGCGTCCTCTAACATGAAAAAATTTGAAGCGTTTTGAAACTGATGTTGCCTGCATTATGCTTGGGCAATGAAGTGCAAATCTGCCAGCAGCTAGCCAAAATCAACTAACCAAAATCAGCGACTAGTAAGCAATAAGGAATCGGTTAGGTTACGCTGAACGTTCTATTGTTTCAATCTGCCCAGGTGAGCGTACTAACTTCTCATTTATGACGTCACACTTTCTGAACACAAAAGTAACGCTACTCTAGTTGGAGCAGAGTAATAACGCTACTACTGAATATCATCCTTCACAATTAGCTTGAGAGCTCTTTTAATGCATCATTTTCGACGCACCTCTAGTTTTGTTAGGTACTGATTGTTGTGTGTTGCATTAGGCCACTATAGCTATTGCAAGTGCTCCAGAAGGTGGTGTTACGCTATAAACCTTTTTTTTCCCCATTCATTGCAATTTTGTAGTTTCATAAACTGTATGTTTGCCACAATCGTAAATTGTTTACAAAATTACCATGGAATTCGCCACTTGACGGCGACTTCAGCAATAATGTATTAAACACTTTTTTACATCCTGTGTTTTTTTTAGGCTGAATTAAAAGGACTCCAAGACCAAATAACCCCATCTTTTACGTATGGCAGTGATCTCATTAAGCATAACTTGGTAAGATGCTCTCTCTCTCTCTCTTTTCGTCTTGATAGAGTTAAAGGCCGGTGAAAGTCTGCAGAATCTAGCACCAGGGCCCCCACAACGGGGGGGTCAGGTGGACCCACTGTACCCAGGCCCGGTCACTCAAGGGGCCCGCATGGCCTAAAGAAAATTGTGTTCGCAATTGTAAGTTTTGATGACTATGAGTAATGTAGCCGATTTGTGCATATTGTGAATTTTTTTTTATCCTCCCAACAAACAACTCCAATCCAACGGCAACAAACACGGAGCAGGAGCACTGTAGTGCGAGCCTGTCAGCTTGTTAGGCAGAGAAGTCTTCAAACGTAAGCAGCCCGGGTTAATGAATGAACCAACCCGTTAAGCACAATAGTAGGCTGACATAGTGTAACCTTTTCACGATTTCATTCGGGGGAGGGGGGCCCGCTGTTGTAGTTAGTCCCGGACCCCTGACTTTGATGTGGGGGCCCTGTCTAGCACTATCTAGCACTTGTTTGCATCAAGCAAAGACTTGTTTGCATCTTACAAAAAAAAAACTAGCTACACTTCCTCCTTAATTATTGAGAGAAAATTTGGCACGCCCTCGTGCACGTGGGAACAAGCTGTAGAGGTTGACGATATCACTGCTGCTAGAGGGTGCCACAGTAGATTCTTTATACTTTCCGTTGGTAGCAACTAGCCTTTTAAGTTCCACATAATTTGCTTAATTTTTGTGTTTACACGTTTCCGTTTCATAAAAAAATAAATTCAGACAAACTGCAAAAATGACACAGAAAGGGCCAGAAACTGCACTATTACCCTGCCAAACTATAGTTGCAGCAATACAAAGTAATAGGCACTATGTAAACAAGCGGCAACAGCGACTGCCTAGTCGCACCGGTCTGTCGCACCGGTCTTCTGTACAGTTCCTCCACGTCCAAATGTTGAGACGCATACCTTTATCATGCACTACAACAGCTATCTCTATTATACTAATCTAAAATCAGTAGTCATTACAATTGTCGGTTAAAAATGTGTTAGTTTTTAGGCCTATTTTACATTTTAGGCATAATTATCAGCTTTTACGCCTAATTTTAACCAGCAGTTTTAATTTCCTTAGTAGCAGCTAACGGAGATATGGATTGTATAGTAAGCCTATTCATTTTTGCAACACGGTGCGCCTTTAACAGGCACACAGTTGCAGTGTTACAATGTAACGCGCAACGTAGCCTATATAGATCAGTGGTAGTAGGGAAGTGACGAGAGAGACGCTGTCGATGAAGCCAACAACGACTCGTAGCAACTTGACGTTGCCATGGCAACATGATTTTAGGCCTAATTTTAAAAATGCCGTTTTAATTTCGTAAGTAGCAGATAGAGGCCTAATGGGGAATTTGGTTCAACGATAAGCCTATTCATTCATGCAACAATGCGACGAGACTATTTTAAACGAAGCCAAAATTGATTTGTTTTTATTATGTGTTACCTTAGGATTTTAATTCGACGATCAAATGTTATTATTTAATTTAGTTACGTCGAAGAATGCTATCAGCTATAAGGAAGTAACGATGTTTTAAGTTGCCATGTTATTTAACTAACTTCTCACACTGAATCTAAACAATGGTCGTCAATATCTGGTACCGTTGCGAAGTTGAAAAAAGCGACGGACGGACGGATAAAGTCGCTGCAATAGTCTTCTCAGCCTGTACGGCTGTACAGAAGACTAATAAAAGGAGATAATATGTAAAGTAATCGGGAGTCTGTGTCGCAATTAGACACTCACTCAAGAGCCTTCAAAAATTGGCCCTAGTTTTCCTGAACAGTGTAATCTGGCAAACTATTCCAGCATCAGAGCCGTAGCTTGGAAGGTGGGGAATGGAGTTGTTTGCATTTTAAGTGCATGCATATTAAATAAATTAGCCGCAGAACACTCTTCCTCTCCTGGCAAAAGTCTCGAGAGTGAAGCGTGCTGTTGATTTTTTACAGAAGCCGAGTAGTTATATGCCGCGACCAAACTGTAATTACCACTGATATCGACCTCAACATTAATGGCAATAAACGCATGATAGAAATTTGAAATACCTTTTTTTTTAAGGAAGGGCTTCAAAAACCACACGAAACTTCGTGATACGCGAGCAATTTTTTTTTTTTTTTAGATAAGACAAAACCGTAATGGCATAAAGGAAGGTCCATAGGGCCTGATATCGGAATGCCTATCACTACACTACCTTGTGTGTTCATCTCTTATTCTAGATCACGACTCAGCGAGGCCAGTTATCAGAATTTCTTTTCATGGATAACGTACGTTGACAACTAGGTTGCGTAGAATTTTAGCTTATAACCAATATATGTGTGATAAATACTGACTGATAATACTGAAGCTATGATTGCTACAAGCTAACTCCTTCTGTTGAGCAAGAGCATTAAAACCACCTCGATGCGACAGATATCTGTCTCACTTCTTTACGACAAGGGCAACTGACGAACAAGTAGTGTGTTTCGCCTCCAGGCTCCGCAGCCATTCTCGTGCAAATCAGGAACTTAACCATCTTAGCGTCACTTTGGTAAAATTGGTTCAGGCTATGTCCCGTCAACTGACCTGAAGCCGTGAAGCGAAAACGATAACTTCACTCTCGGACGGCCTTGTGACATTAGACGGAGCATTAAGCGTGAGTTAACATGCGCACTCCCACATGC
The DNA here is from genome assembly GCA_023313725.1 of Lithobius niger. Classification (NCBI taxonomy): domain Eukaryota; kingdom Metazoa; phylum Arthropoda; class Chilopoda; order Lithobiomorpha; family Lithobiidae; genus Lithobius; species Lithobius niger. The sequence continues at coordinate 2,803 of JAHWFP010143730.1, read as the reverse complement.
GAAAATTAATATGCTCTGATAAAACAAAAGCGTGCGCTCATGTGTACTTGGCTCCACCATCTTCCAAATATTACCAGATAAAATACATATCTTCTTACATTATCATATCATACCACATATGACTGAAGTCCTCACTCCAGCAAAACTTCCTCCATTCCTATTCAATATTTTTCGACGAAACTTGGCCAGATATAACCATGGAGGGAATATTTATGCCAAAACCTATGTAATTCTGTACAATAGTAAAAGAAGGAGCCACACGTAAATTTGAGTACATTTGAAAACTGTTCACTTCTTGTTGTTCTGCCACCGTTTAAGAAAAAAACTACTGCACCAACCTAAAATCTGAAACATGATCTAAGCCAGAAATTTCGTTATCCTTCATCCTCAAAGAAACCACTTTTTGGAGCTTGATTTACCTAATCAAGCTCCTATACGCTAGCAAGCGAGGTCGGCATGGTATGAATCTTCCTCATCACCGAAGACCGCTTTTCCTAAATAAATTGGGCTGCGCATGTGCCGACTCTGACGTCATGTATTTGTAATCTCTGAAATCAACATGGCTGTCGTTGTCGATCCGACGAATCGACGCAACTCTGGACCACATGGACTAACAAACTACTGAATACTTATTATGAAACGTAAGTGGGACTGCTTCGAACGTAAATTGTATTCGAGTGTATTATGCTACAATTGACAATGTGGAATTTAAGTTAGGCTCGCTAGATGGCTACTAGAAGAAACGATCGCGGTCCTACGCGCAAGGCCAGCTGAGATAGTAGCTGCTTCCTGGATGAACTCTTATCACAAATGGCCTTGCCTATGCGCGACCTCCCGGTGTAGACCCGTGCGCCGTCACGCCATGCCGCCGCCGCCGATGATTTTCCCAATATTCCGCACGCCGTTGCTGATGAAAAATAATTTCGGCACGCCACCGCTGCCCGCCGCAGTTAATTTTTCGGCGCGCCACGCCACTAGGTAGTTTTGCATTTTAATTCAAAATTTCAGTTTTAACTTTTTAACGAGTTTTTCATGATCCTTTTTCATGACCTTAAAAACAACAAATGGTAAGAAAGATGAAAACCCTTGAAATGGCAAAACGAAACTCTAAAACAAAGAAATGTGCTGAAGTACTTACTCGTCATAGTGTGCTAGTTATTTTTCACATTCGTGCAATGAGATTGGAGGTGTTAATGTTTTACACCTTTTAACAATCTCCTGCTACAGCTCAGCCACCAGCCCTCAGTCGGTTTGCATGCATAGCATTCCCATCAAAGACCATAGCCATAAGTTACATTTATTTCTAACAACGATAAAAATTCCTAATCATTGTGATCATTCTGACTACCACAAGGCCTCGTCACAAAATATGTGTAGAACAGCGTTTTTTGTGGTTGTTGTAGTTGTTTTTTTTTTTCGTTCCGCCAAGTGAAACTAGGGTGCCGGTAACAGAAACTGCATACTGTTATTGAAACCCAAAAAACTTAGCATAAATAAGTCTAAACTAATTAGCCTTCTTCCCGCCATACAAAAAATTTTTTACATTTTTTTCTTTTTTGGGGCGGAGGGGGAGGCGGGTTCCTCCCCCCCCCCCCCCCCCCCACTGCCATCCATTGAACATTCGAGCCTTAAATTGCAAATTTTCAGCAACAATATGTGTTATCACATATGCCGTACAAAATCAAGCTCCATAGATCTCAGTTGTGTTCTTGTTCAACTTTGGTCGAGCCATTCGGGAGTTACGGGACCCTGAACGATCAGTTTTGTTGTTTTACATTGTTTTAAATCGTAATTAGGGAACAATGCCAATCAGCAAACGCCAAGGCATAGAGTGAAAAACAAAGACATGCTACCAATGCTGGTGAGCCAACAATTATTCACTCACACTTTGAGAAAATGTGAAGAGGAAGCAAAAAAGGTACATGGATTACAAACAAATGTCAAGGGTGCCGTACAAAAAGGGTTACATGATCGAAGTTTCACTTTACTTGTTAAAATGTGCACGAATAATTTTTTATGATTTTTAATTGAAATAATTAAATGTACAATTGAGAAAATTGCATCTGTTTAAGTGCTGTTGTGCTTTAAGAATATTTTTAATTCGTAAATCACAACAGCACTTAAACAGATGCAATTTTCTCAATTGTACATTTGATTATTTCAATTAAAAATCATAAATTTTTATCCGTGTGTGAAGCTTCAGACATATATCCCTTTATTTACGGCACACTTAACGTTTTTGTTTGTAATGAAGTACAGTTTCACATCAAATTGACGAGTACCGCAAAGGCAAAGAATTCAGCAAGAACCCCAACGGTGAAAACGGACGTGCGTGTTAATTGGTTTGAAAGCTGAAATTGGCACATAGCAGCTTCGCCTAACAATTTGCTCTGCGCGGTCATCTCAGTGGTATCTCAGCGTTAAATGACGTCATGCACGAATGAAATGGTCCCTTTTGGGGCGTCGGACGAACGTTTAACTGGAAAATCGTCTAATGGGATAATTGTCTAAAATCTGCCTACATAAAAAATCTGGAAAAGCATCTAAACGGAATATCGTATAATGGATAATTGTATAATGGATAAACGTCTAACTGAATTAACGTCTAACTGGATTAACGCGTAACTGCGGTTTCTGATATTATATGTATGGGGCGAGTGATAATCGTCTAACTGGAAAATCGCATAACTGGAATAACGTATAACGGAAAACAGTATAACGGAAAGTAGTCTAACAGGAAATTCGTATAATGGAAAATCGTCTAACTGGAAATTCGTATAATGGATTATCGTCTAACTGGAAA
>JAHWFP010143728.1:3683-41960 GCA_023313725.1 Lithobius niger | reverse complement strand
CACAAAATAAACTAGCCTAACTTACAGAATGACGTTCACAAAATAAATCTGAAACTCCTTGGTGGTTCAGTAGGTTTAATACATGATAAATGAATGATCACCGACAGACCGGCCACACACCAAATGAGACAATAATTGTCTCTCGACAAGACGTCTCACAACAAAACGTCGCGAGATGTCGCATCTGGAGGAGAGACCCATAGCCCTTCCGTAGATAGCGCGTCACCTTGTTGTCGTGAAACGCCTAAAGACATCTTGCGACATGGTCTCAATCGGTGTGTGGCACTCAACTCATTGATACGGTTGTTGAGACATCTGCAGCAAGGTGAGACAGGTTTCGACAAAATGTCTTGTCATGGGTGTGAGGCCAGCCGGACAGAACATTTTGTCGTAGCCTGTATCACCATGCTGCAGACATCTCCAAAACCATAGCAAGTGTTGAGCGCCACACATCGGATGAGACACTGTCGCGAGACGTATTTAGACACCTCACGACAACAAAGCGAAGCTCCTTCCAGTTACGTCTGGTGGGGTCTCTTCACCAGATGCGACGTTTTGTCTCCCGTCTAATTTCGTGTGCGGCCACCCTGCCTTCGTGACATGAACGGAACGGCAACGGCGGCCGGGAAGTCAAGCCCTGGGCTATTTTTATGATGTCAGTAGCAGTCTACCCAGCTTTGCCCTGGAATTTGTTTGGCCCGTGGTTGTTTCCCAGTATTTGCTTGGTGCTGCCTGATCGTTCACTGCAACTGTCAAATTTTCTTCGTGTTATACTCCCCCTTTTCCGCCAATCCTCTCCCTCCCCTCTCCCCTCCGCCTTTTATCCCGTCCTCTCCCTCTCCTCTCCGTTTCCATCTCTTCCTCATCTTTGCTATAAGTAGTTGAATTTGAATGGTTATTGCCCCTCCCCCTTTTGCGAGGTTTTGGGTAAATTGGTATTCCAAACAACCCCCCAGAAATTCTCTTTTAGGTTCAGTTAATACGTAATCGTATGCTTAATGGTAACAACTCATTGCCCTCTTTCCCCTCCCAAGTCCCAGTCTTTCGATCAGGCTTAAGCGATGCACGGTGTGAAAAATACTGTGCATGACGTCATTTAAGACTTGGTGCTGAGATTACCTCGGTGTTTGGTTAGTTACTTAGTAGGATAATTTTTGTATCCTCTACCTTCTCAATCAAATAGTGGAGCTAACAGAAGCACTGCCCCACAAACGGGCATTCCCCGTTCAGCCCCTTCTCCCCACTCCCAGTGGTGGGCGGAAAAAAGGTCCAGGGAAAAAAAGTCCGAGGAAAAAAGGTCCGCGTGAGAGTCGATTTGTTTTCTCTTGCGAATACACCGATCGAAATGGCTGCTAATTGTCTAACACGGGTGAATAATTACCCCGCCTGAGAATACAATCTAAACACATACATGTTTTGATCAACTGCGTCGGATGGCATGGCGGCGCTCACCTCTCAATTAAAGACGAGCCCACTGCGATTCTTCAATCGCTTTCATTTTAAACGTAAGTTTAATTAGAACACTAGTGAACTGAATCAACATTAAAAATATTCAGCACCGTTTGGCAGTTTTACGATACGGGAAGCCTTCAAACCGTTTAGTCTCGGCGTTTTGAACATTTCGTTTATCCGACTGTGACGTTGCCACATCGCACTACTGATAAGGATGAAATATCTAGATAGCACAGTCATTGCCCAAACGTAGTTTTATGTATTTGCGCCCCCCTCTCCCTTCCCCTGAAAACAAAAAAAATGTCATACAGTAGAAGTTGTTTTAAATATTTCTCCTTCCCCTTCCCCCCCAAAAATACTAAGCATTAAAGTCATGAACGATTGTCCAAACAAGTAGCCTAAGTCTACGCAAATTTCGCATGCCGACATGACTATACAAGCTTGTTATCCAGTTCGTACGAATTGAGATCAGAGGAGCCGCGTGCCTACGTCGGTGATCTGTGCAATAATTTGCCAGTCATTGGTCGGTTGATGGTGACGTCAGCCACTTACGAAGTCTAAATAGTTTCCAGTCATTGGTCGTGGATGGATGGCGTCAGTCGGACGAAGAAAAAAAAAAAGAACGCCATCTTTGATTATTTCTAGTGTACGATTTCCCCGGCGGATCGATCCATTTTCGAACTTAGACCTAGAAATATGCCATAGAATCTGTGTGCAAAATTTGACAGACATCCGATAATTCGTTAACACGCTATAGCGTGAACACACAGACAGACAGACACCCAGACAGACAGACAGACAGACAGAAAGACCGACCGACAGACAGACAAACCGTTCGCATAAGAGTCTAATCGACTCTAATAAACCTGATTAAACCAATTATAGTGAGAGTCTATTTGTTTCCTCTTGCGAATACAGCGATCGGAATGGCTACTAATTGTCTAACACGTGTGAATAATTACCCCTCCTAAGAATACAATCCTAATACCCAAATGATTTCTTGGCCGTGGTTTCACGGCGCGTATGCAACCGTAAGGGCTCGTTTATGCGCCCGCCGAAAGCTATTTGCTAGGCAACCAGTACTTATTTACGATCAATTTCCCGTTATTATTAAATGAATGCGGTAATAGACAACAAATTAAATGTATTATAAATAACAACGCGGACAAAGAACAACGGAAACCAGTCATTTTCAACATTGCTACAACATTGTTGCCATTTCTCGCTATTTCCAAAATTTGATATTCTCGCTGAAAAAAATAGCTTCTAGCAGTGATCAAACGACGGTAGAATAAATAGCTACTCGCAGCGAGAATTCAAAACCCAACATGGCGTTATCGATTCGAAGACAAACCTTCGAATGCCGGTATTCAGGAACTGTCCGTCGTCATGTACTGCAGTAAAAATTGTTTTCTTGTTGTCATATATCGACGCTGTCCTGTTACACACTTCGTACGTCGTGTCGCGAGGCACGAGGAGAAAATTTGTGTCCGCGTTGTTGCCATAGTTACTACGTATAGACAACTTGAAAGCCGCATTCTCCGACAAAGGCGAGAAGCAGCCAGCAGATTTAGTATTGATCAAGTAAAAGCTAGTGAGCAAGAAAATTGTCGTTGCGTAAACGCGCCCTAAGACCAGTGGTCGCTTGCATTAATTTCTAGCTTTTTTGCCTCAATCCCCCTATCCCCTCCATACATGTTTTGATCAACTGCGTCGGATGGCATGGCGGCGCGCACAGCTCACTATGATTCTTCAATCGGTTTCATTTTAAACTGTAAGTTTAATTAGAACACTAGTGAACTGAATCAACATTAAAAATATTCAGCACCGTTTGGCAGTTTTACGATACGGTTAAATGTACTACACGTCACTTTACCATGCAAGTGCATTGTTGGGTTAACGAGCGGCTGTGTCTACAACAGTGTTGCAGACACCAATTATGGTCACGCAATTTCAACACCCGCTGCCGCATGCGATGATAATTATTGGGCAGTAGTAGAGTCATCACTCAACGAATTTTCCAAAAGGGCCTTTTCCTATTTAGCTAAGTCCTTTCACGGGCTAGATTTAATATGGGAGACTCTTCTATTGAACCTATTACGGGATCCCCTCCTCCTCGTGTAAGTATGTTTCTTTACCAACTGGCTAAATTGTTCTGTTCATAAGTGTTATTTCAGGGTAGCGAATTAGCCTAGTCCTAAATGCAGTATTCTCAAGACGACATTTGTTTTTGTCCTCCTCCTGGCATGCCCAAATCTCAGTTCGTACTAGACTTCACCTAAGCAGCTAAAACAATGGCTTACTGGAAGAATACTGACTCCTCTCCGATTAGTTTCTCGTTGGGCTAGAATGATGTAAAATGATCAGCTGAACAACATTTTCCCATAACATTTTTGTTTTCCCAAAACAGTATATTTAGGCCTAACCTTAATAACCTCGACATCACTATAAATGATAAAAATAAATAGCCTGAAAGTCGTTCTGTGATAAAACTTCCTTTGCCTGCCTGGTGGAATTCGAGCCAAGGCAACTGACCTAACATTACCTACCATTCATAACATCCACAACACTGACAAAATAGTCGGAAGGTCGTTTTGTTATGAAACTTCCTTTGCTTGCCTAATGAAATTCAAACAAAGGCAATTGACCTAACCTAACCATTAATTACACCTACAACACTGTCACAGTTGACACGAATTCATGTAAACTAGCAGACTAATTCGAAAACAGTAGTATACGAATTCGTGATAACAGTGGCAAAAAATAGATTACGCACGCCTGGATTACAAACAAGTAGCACCAGCAGCATCCTTCGCTACCACCTTGGCGGACATGGGGATGCTGGCGATGAAAACAGACCCGAGAAAAGAATTTTCAGTTTTTTAACCTTCAGTGAATGAAAATAAATTGTAACACATGAAAGAATAAACACCGATTGTTTAAGACGATAAGAATTAACACCTTTAGCTATTTTATATTGCTATTTAGTTTTACGGCTCGGCCACACAATGGCGAATCGACGTTGGACAAGACCTAATTTGTAATTTAAATTATGCGTTGTTTTCATCCCGATGGGACAGTTGACGTGACGTTCTAATCGACCGTTTATTTTCCATTTCATGGCCGCTCCATTGTTGTTTTTAATGACAAGTGTGTAGATTTCCCGTTTGCCATCTTCTTTGTGAAGTGGTTCAGTTTTGTAATTTAATAACACGTAAACTAATGCAGGCCAATAAAATGATGCAGGCCAGTTAAAGGGGTGAGGAGGGGGGGGGGAACCTTGACATTAAACTAACCTAAACCTAACCCATACTACGCATCAACGTCAGGGAACCAAATGTCATAGAGTTAGATATAATATATTCTTACACCAAATGTAGGGTTTGGCAACACTATAGAGAAGTGACATTTGCCGCCGTATTGGTACCAGTATGGGTTTTGGAGGGCATAACTACAAGGTGCACTACATAAAAATGGAGGAAAAAACAACGGAAGAGCGGATTTCTTAGGCTTAAAATAACGTTGTTTTCTCCAACAACAAAGATCGCGCGTTTTAGGTCTAAGAAATCACTCTTCACAGCATCGGCTTCAGTATGACGCCCTTCTGTTTCTCTCTGCAGTGCCCCTTGCAGTTAACCCATTAAGGCTCCAGCATAGAGTTATATACAATAAAACTACGTCGTGTCACTGCTCTATTCGACGGTTACCCGTTGCGTAGATGGAGCATTGACACATGAGGCAAAAGCGACTATTGTATACGAAACTGACGCAGGATTTACTGTAGAACCGACAGCTGTAGTATCACTCCTCTCTTGCTTGTTTTTCATAAAACGCAAGAAATTGTTCGATTGGTTTTATTTTATAGCATTCTTTGGGAAGCAAAATGCTAAATTAATAGGAAAAAAAAATTACGTTGCAACAAAGTAAAGCAAAGTAAAGCCCTTACAGATAGGAGGTCGCATTATTATAAACCACCCAAAACCAAAACTGGTGTAAGAGAAGCCGCCAAGTTTACAAAAAGGTTCGACCTTTGAAAGTAGTGATATCATTCAATCAGGGAAAGGCCTCCAAGGTTAATCCTATATAGCCAGCCCTCTTCATTAATTTCTTTATCTGACTACTTAGACTGCTGAAACTGACGTTGTATTCAGTGGCGTAACTAGGGTTTTGTACTGAGGGGGCAACACTAGGCATTTAGCCGAATGATGTGGAAGGAGAACCGAAGAAGAGCCCCGGAAACTGATGAATTTTTGCTATTTTCCGGCATTTTCTGGCCTTGTAAAGTGCCGTTGAAAACATTTTTATAAAACCAGCTTTGCTGACTGCATTATACGCATAAAATAATTTTGTAATGTAAATCATTCAGTTTTTCACACTAGAAACTTATTTTTTAAATACTGATACTTTTTTGGGAATTTTAAGCAAAATATGGAGTTAGTAATTCTTACTGTTTATCTTTACTGATTTTCATATTTCTTCATTTGTTACCTGGTTACTTTAGTGATTTAAAGGAGAAACAGTAGAAGTAGAAATTAGCTACAATGAAAGTTACGTCTTTGACCTCAAAATGCAGCCATCTGACGGTAAATAATTCTTCAGCTATGGAAAAAGTAACTTGGCCAATTTGCCGAATAAGTTTTCAAAATCTCACAGAGGGGGCGAATCGCCCCTCTGCCCCCCCCCCCCTCTAGTTACGCCACTGGTTGTATTTATTGTATTCATCATATTTGCAGATAGCTACACTCACTCCTGGCTAAAAAAAAAAAAGAGGGCAGTGCGCTAAGTTTGCTGGCTAATAGGATTAAAGTGGCACTATCGCCGTTTGAAAACCGTTCGCAAATACCCTGGCGCCATCTAGCGGCAGTGATATTGTTAACCTGTACAGTTTGCTTCCAGGTGCACGAGAACGTACCAAATTTTCACTCAACAAGTAAGAAGGCTCGTGGCTTGTTTGCATTCCTTCGCTTGATGCAAGCAAGGGCTAGATAGTAGTAGACAGCGCTAGATGTTGCAGATTCTGCATACTTTCAATCGGTGATAGTGCCACTTTAACCTTGGCGGCATTTACGTGGTTGAATGATATCACTACTTTGAAAGGCCGACCCTTTTTGGAAACGCGGCAGATTTTCTCATACTAGTTTTGGTTTTGGGTGGATATCATAACTTTCATAGGACTCTGAACGTACCAAAGGTCACACAATCTTTTTTTCATCTCTGTCGTTTTTGTTTTTTTTGGAAGGATTTTTTGTCTATAAATTTGTACATTTATAATTAATCGGTAAGAATCATGTACCTGTAGAATTCAACAATAACAGTAACAATAACAATTAAGATATAATCTCATCTACTTGGCGAATCTTCTACTTGGCGGCGACACACTAACATGTCTTCAGATTAACCAACAAACTTAGCGCATTGCCAATACGTAATTCTTTGATTTGACCCTGTGATCACCAGCTGCATTTTGTTTCTTACTCTTCTCTGTCTCCAGCAAAATTGTCCCTCTCATCGGTGTGAGACAGGTAATTCAGTTTGGATCCGTGCTCCGTAAAAAACCAAACCAAACCAAACCTTATCAAAAAAAAAAACACCCTGCCTCTTCGCGAGACATCTATGCAACACCAATGTTTTCTGACAATTAAGTACTGAAACGATAACAATAGTTACACCAATAATTTTGCACTTATACATTATACGACACTTCAAGGCCATGTGTATCAAGCTGCAACCCCCATATTCGAAAAAAGGCACTTCCCCGTATACGACTTTTTACGTGTGTGCCAAAATTTAGATTTGCCAAGTTTCTCTAACGAGCTGTAGACTTGTCTGTAGGCTATACCCTATGAGAATTAACATTGAAGAAGCCGTGTCCTTAGCTAGCTCGCTAGCCAGCCAGTAACATTGGTTTGAGGTGTAATAAATCTAGGTTTTGCATTGTATAAACTTGACCGGTATCTACGGGTCTCTCAGCTTTAAGCTATGTAGCTTACTGTTTAGTTTAGAATCTTGGACAATCTAGCTCAGTATTAATACATTCACGCATTCTTTATCTATGGAGTTTCGGGAATTGCTGTATTGAATATTAGCGTTAACATAACTTTTAAGGTAGTTCACTTGGAAGTATGCTTAAACGATTGTTTTTTTTTTATGTACGACATTTTGCCGGAGGTTTGTGGTTTAAAGTTCTAAAATTGTATTCCTAAAAACTAGGGTTAGACCTAGCCGGGGTAAATACTCGGCTCGGTTAGGTAATAGCTTTTTTGACCCGGCTCAGACTCGGAAAAAAATTCGACCGAGTACAAACTAGTAACAATTATTTGCTGGAAAAAAATTATTTTTATTTTACCTTTGGAGGGGCCTACAACTACTTGCACGCAAATAAATGGCTGCAATACATGGGGAAAATAATTTTTTCTAATGACGGGCGGTAAGAACTAAAATGAAAAATCTTCGTTTTGAAAAAACGCGTCCGAAAGTCGACGTAAGTTAAACTACTTAAAGGGCCATTCCATCCATTTTGACATGCATGTTTGACTTTTGGATCACTTACACAATAACTAAACACAAGAATTGCGGTAAGAATACGTTACGTACGTCCGATATAACAATTTAATTATTGCATCACCAAAACACGACACGCAGGTCGCCATTGTTTTGCTGGAATACGCAGAAAATTTATGCCGACAGACGGATCGCTTCGATTCCGACTCGCAGCCGATTGAGATAGCTGTATTGACTGAGAGGAGCTACACTGCCGGCCAGCTAATGCCGTCAGACGCTTGAGCTCCTCACAGTCAATACAGCTATATCTCAATCGTCTGCGAGTCGAAATCGAAAAGTGACATCTGTCGGCATTAATTTCTGAGCGTTCCAGCAAAACAGTGGCGATCTCCGTGTCGTGTTTTGGTGATGCAGTAATTAAATTGTTATATCGGACGTAAGTAACGTATTCTTACCGCAATTCTTGTGTTTAGTTATTGTGGAAATGATCCAAAAGTCAAACATGCATGGCAAAATGGATGTAATTGCCCTTTAATGTTTTTCTCATAATATAATGTTTTCCTGTATGTGACTACACCAGAGAACATGTTGGAAGCTGTGCATATTAATTTGCGAAGCACTGATTACTTGAGTAATAACGGTTTTTCCTTTAGCATTATTGAAATACCCGCTTTTTGGTCGCTGACGTGACAGTCCGCACGCAAACAGTGGGAATTTTTGGATCCACATAACTGATATGATGTTGTCATTCTTCAGTGAGCTTAGCAGCGGGATGCTATGCTGGAGTCAACGGGACTTAAATGCTGCACTGGTGACCTAGCAGCTTGGAATGTGACGGCTGAAGGCAGTCGCGTTGAGGGCATTCTGAATGCAGAGGATGTGGGCAGTAGGAAGAACATTGTTATGGCTACTTATAATTTTCTAGCATGTTGACTGCATGGCGTAAGGACTGTAGCAACCTCCCTAGTAGGCCCTGTAGCCATCACCGTTAATTTAATCGTTCTAAATAGGTCTGTACATTTGGTTTAGCTTTAATATAGCTGTTATCCTAGTTCGGTTGGACTTTCGCCGTTATACTAAAAAGTGTTTCTACTAAATTGGCAAAATATTGGCTACATCTATGACACGTTCTCTGCAATACTTTAAACGGGTTTATTCTACATGATTGATTTTTGAGCTATTTTTTCTTCTATAGTTATCGATTGTAACTACAATTCTAGCTCCGTCGATTAATAAATGCAAGATTATTTTTCAACTCGTCGAATCTTCTTCCATACCAAAGTTAAGGAAAATTCAGTAATGGTCACGGTAGTCGGCTGATGGCAGCGTACCTGTAGTGTCTCCTTCATTGCTGTCCAAATCCCATAATTGCGGAGTTACGTGGGTAAGCCATGCAAATACCGCTCTGTAAATACTAAATTTATCATTAAAACAAATCCTAGATTCGGTACTAGGCCGTTGCCAAAAGCAGCATATCGTGAGTGCTTATTTTGCGTTTTTACTACCGTAGCAGAAAACGGTCTTCCCCTACAGGTAATTACATTCGTTTGACACAAAGAAAATCATATGCCGTCAAAATTAGAAATCTAGCATAAGATAAACTGTAAACAACAGCATCAGAGACCGTTAGTGTTTGCAGCTCAACTGCAATTGTGGTATAACCTGGGAACTCTACACCGTTCTGATTAAAGCACTCATTTCGCTTAGTTACTGACATCACAGTAACATTTCTTAGTCGAAATTTTGCATAACACAAACCGTAAATACACCAACAAATCCAAGCCCCTGATGATGAATAGCCTTTTAATTTACCTTGAAAGGATTAAACCTACACCATTCTGATGAAAACATTCCTCTAGCTTCATTAGAAACTTTCCAGTAGCAATTTCAGTCAAAATTTAGCTTTAGAGCAAACTGTAAATACAAGTGGTAAACCCAAGACAAATGAGTTTTGGCCAGTTAAAGAGTGGGCCCTGGAGTTCATCAGACACTGAATCGGAGCCCTAGGTCCGTATTCTGAAGCGACACTAAGGAAGCCTTGAAATTGTTGGTCACTATATCTAAACCCGATTCGTTCCGAGTAATGAAGACCATAGCCATATGATGTTCTGTTCAATTTGACAGCCACTTCATGGTTTCCTTGGTTATCAAGTGGCTGTTTGAAACACATTCTTTCATACTGTTCGATATTATAAGCACCTAACTACAAGTAACCAGTAAAACTGATCAAATCTGTTAAATGCTGGCGCTTTAAAGCATTTGTACCTTGTTATTCTTGACTACTAGGCAATTCTCATAATGACGAACGCCACTTATGTTATTAACATAAGTGTATTAAGTTACTTTTTGGACCTAAATGTCTGACTGCCTGATTGGGGAATTAAACCCACACCGTTTGAAACCAAATACCATGGTCCTAACGCTGAACCATACTGACAAAATTCCCCGATCAAGCAGTCTGACATTAAGTCCAAAAGGGAACGTGAATAGGTTTGCATCCGTCTGTATTTAATCCTTCTTGAGCCCACTTGGCTTTCCATCCTGTTTAAGCTTACCACATCCTTAACTTTGGTAAACTAGGCTAATTTTTTTCCGATTCCAGGTTCGGATTGCGGCTCGCCGGAGGAATGTTACAAGCCAGAGTGGTGGTGATGCAGCTTTTAACAGGTTAACTGAAGGTAATTGTAAAAGGAAACTGAAAGTTTCTACAACCGACTAAGCAACTCTACTTAACCAGTTCAGATTTAGTGTACAGGGCTTTTCTGGCATTTGATTTGTGGAAAATGTGGAGATTTGCGACGAAATTGATGGGAAAATGAGAAAATGAGGATTAGGAGCTTTATTGACTTCGTAAATTTGGCATTCTGTAAAGTTAAGAAAGTTGCAACCAAAGGGTTATGTTAGGCTCGCATTGTGTGTTGCATTGACTGATTTCTGTGTTGTGAGATTGAGCGTTACTGTGGTTTTGTATTTTTCGAATTCAAAGACAACCATTCGGAGTTTGTTTTGAAACTTTTTTAAGTTGGCAAAGAAGTCGCGGTTTGAAAAAAAGTACTGACCGAAGGTATAAAATATTTGGTAAAAAAAAGTCTAATGAATAGATGGAAGTGACTTAACGTTGCTTGAAGCCTATATTTAGCCATAAAATCTAACAAGCTTAAGACGTAATCAGTAATGCGTTGGCAAGGTTGATGGCAACACGCGATTTACCATCGTGCTGGGTTTGCACTGAAGTAATGCTTTGTCAGATGCGCGAAAATTTGTCACTTCCAAACCTCCATTCTGTTAAAGTGTGTTGAATATTCCTTCGTGTCAGTCGCCAATTTTCTGGACTGTTTTTGTGGTCAGGACATTGTCAGTTTTACAGTCAGCAATAATTAACAACCAGCAATGTTATTTTCCTTGCGCTACATCATTCTTTGCAGAGTAGTACTGACTCATCCACTTGATCCAGTGTTGGTATACGTTGCTTGTATTCTGCACAATATGCTCTATACTGATCCATTCTCTCATGTTGCATTCAGTGTCGATAGGCATGTTCCGAGTAGAATGTGTAGGAACACAGTTGGTCTACTTGGTGGTGTACACATGTAGGAGGTTTTTCAACAGAATTTTTATTTCAATATACAGGGTGTCAGAAAAATCATGGTCATAACTTACATGGTATGTAGTACTCATCCAGACGAACAAAAAAGTCCATATAACATAGGTCCGGAATCGACCGGTTTCCAAGATCCAGTGACCTTTGTCCCAGAAAAACACGCATTTTCAGCCAACATTCGGGGGCAGCGAGCTAAATTCAGAAACATAAAAACAATGTCTCTTAAGGAAAAGTGAAAAATCCCCACTTCATGAGCTGTGCCCAGACATTCCCCATGTGTTCAGCACAAGTTCATCTCACAATTACAGTGTCTGGTTATGTGTTTGTACGTATTGCCAGAGCACAATGGCTGTTAACCATACCAATCAAGAGATGGCCGACATGCATTTCATGTATGGCCGGGCCAATGGAAACGCAGCGGAAGCTGCACGGTTGTACGCTGAGACCTATCCAGACCGTCGTATGTTTGCAAGGATCCACTCACGTCTGTGTGAGCATGGCTCGTTCGAGGTCGCTCCACGAGAGGGAAGACCAAGAACGGTCCGAACTCCTGAACTGGAAGAGCGAGTGCTACAGAGAGTTAACGAGGACCCGGGAACGAGCACACGGCGGATTGCCGCAGCAGAAAATGTAAACCATGATGTTCTCTGGAGAATCCTCCATGAACAATTGCTGCGTCCTTACCACCTGCAGGGAGTGCAAGCCCTAGACGAAAACGACTACCCGGCACGGGCTGAATTCTGCCAGTGGCTGCATCAGCATTGCACTGCTAACCCTCTCTTCCTGCATAATGCATAATGTGTTATTTACTGATGAAGCTGGATTTACCCGTGATGGAATTGTCAACATCCATAACACCCATGTTTAGCCTGATGGAAATCCCCACGCGATCCTTCAATCACGGTATCAGCGTCGGTTCTCCATGAATGTGTGGGCTGGTATTGTAGGGGATGCTCTCATAGGGCCGCATATTTTACCCAACAGGCTTGCTTGGGATTCATACCTCACCTTCCTGCGAGATGACCTACCTGGCCTACTCGAAAATGTCCCACTCATGACACGTCAGATGATGTGGCTCATGCACGATGGGGCACCAGCCCACTTCCAGGTTGCTGTCAGGCAACACCTCAATGAACTGTTTGGAGAGAGATGGATTGGCCGAGGCGGACCACGTCAATGGCCTCCCCGATCACCAGACCTGAACCCATTGGACTTTTGCATCTGGGGCTGCGTGAAGGGACTCGTGTATTCAAGAAACATTGGCACAACAAGTTGAAGCTGCATTTCAGCAAGTGAGGCAAAACCAAGGACTATGCAAGAGAATCCGTGCATCCCTTAGCAGAAAAGCGAAGGCATGCAAATGGCGGCCACTTTGAACATCTGTTGTGATGTCGTGGAGAATTGCCCTGCATCTTTTCAGGATTCTACCAATACCTCCTTACGTTCCCATAATTTTGTTTCCAGCGAGTTTTCGTTTTGTAGGTTTCTCAGAAAAAGAAACTAGTGACTTATCATGAATGGATCATGGCTGGATATGTCCTCACACCACTGACTTCACACACAAGGGCCAGTCACTTGATCCGAGAGTAGGCGGTGGGAGCAGCAGCGAGCAAGCGTGTTGGTGGTGGTGGTCTTTCGCTCCACTCGTGCCGCACGCTTCTCGGGTCAAGTTATTGGCCTCTGTGACTTCACACAACTAAATTCTCCTCTTGCGGGGCACGTACTCAGCATTTCCCATTGCTTAGACATTACTTATTTTTAAGCCTCCAGCGGACGCCAGCATGGTGTGGCACGCTGAATGTAGTAGAGTGAATCCCAAAAGAGCGCAGTGTCTTGTTGTGTGAACTGGCTTTCTTACAAAATACTAAGAAGACGCTTCTACCGCTTTGAGGTAAAGGGGGTAAACGCCACCGCTTATTTCCAGGCTGGGGATTATTTCACTTGTCTTTAAGAGACGTTGTTTTTTATGTTTCTGGATAGCTCGCTGCCCCTGAATGTTGGCTGAAAATGCATGTGTTTTGTGGGACAAAGGTCACTGGATCTTGGAAACCGGTCGATTCCGGAACTATGTTTATATGGACTTTTTTGTTCGTCTAGATGAGTACTGCATACCATGTAAGTTATGACCATGACTTTACTGACACCCTGTATTAAGGAACCAATGGAAAATCGAATACCCTTCCACAATCGGGTAAAAATTGAGGCTGGGACCGAGCCTCGACCCTTCATACTGGCCTCAGGCTTGGGACCGACCCCGACTTTCAAGTCGTGGGACTTGAGACACGAGACCCTGACACTGGTGTTTCAGTGTAGAAAGGGTCAGTGCACCGGGCCCACTCTTTAGGGAAACGTTTTGACGCTAGGAGCATAATAAACACAGATAAAAGGAAAGTAGGAGGAGGGGAGGAGAAAAAAGAACAAAGAATGTGCTGCAAATATTGTAGCGAGAGAAACCTTAACTAACTTCCAGACCCTAGCCTCGATGTGGGGATCCAGTATGAAAGGGTTATGGAAAGAAGGGTGTCAGGTGTTCTCTTTGTGAAACCGTGGTCCTGCCTGGGGATATAAACTCGGAGCCCAGACGTCAAACGCAATGTTCGGGGGGATCATTGTGGAAACTTTATAAAGAATCTGTTGCTACCTTTGTTGTCCGTTACATCGATAACCCTCACATCTTGCGCTCAGATGCCCGAGAATGTACAAGATTTTCAGAGAATAATTTATGTAGGCTTTGGCTCACTTTTTATTTAACAACCTTTCTTGAAGCATTCTGCACTTGTTCGTATAGCTTAACGATATCGCAGAAGCTAGATGGCGCCACTGAAGATTCTACAGGTTTGCCGTTGGTGAACAGCCCACCTTTAAAGTGGCACTATCACCGATTGAAAAGCGAACGAAAATACCATGGTGCCTACCTAGCGGCAGTGATATCTTGTTAACCTTAATAGCTCACTCCAAGGTGCACAAGGGCGTACAAAATGTTCACTTAATAATTAAGGAGGTCGTGGCTTGTTTGTTTCTTTAAAAGAAATGCCGTTGTGCATTCCTTCGCTAGGTGCAAGCAAGTGCTAGATAGCACTGGATAGCACTATAGATGTTGCCAGATTCTGCCTGCTTTGAATCGGTGATAATGCCACTTTAACTAGAGGTCAAAAAGGCGAGTGATTAGGCGAAGTGCTTCAGATTTACAGGGTGTCCACAAGTATCGTCTTACAACAAACTTCTAAAGGTCGGTTCCTACCAAAACTGGAATGCAACAGAATGGAAAAGTTCACAAATGCGCATATATACCCAGACACTTTATGACAATTTTTGCTTTCCGAAATGTCTCCGACTGTGGGGGTTACCTTTTTCGATTCGTTCTGTTTTGGACTGCATGTCGATCAGCCAATTGCCGCTCACCTACAAGGCACGTGACACCAAGGCCATACAACTCGCTCGCTACAAAACAAGCATGGCGGCCTCCGATGTGCTTGAAACTTGTTCGAAGAAGTGTGCTAGCTGCTAATGGCTTGGCTCTTCACAAATTGAAAAGAGCACGACTGCCGCGATGCTAACGAAAACACGTTCGTGAGCCGATTTACTGCACAGTATCCAGATCAGGCATTGATCCTTTAAAATAGTGTCTAAAACATGGAAATTTTGGCATTCTGCTTACTATACAAGGATTTAGGAACGAATCGTGTATGAAGGAAGAATGATCTTGACGTAACCTACCGTTTTTAGTTCACATAGCATAAATCCGGAAACTACGATCGGGTTTAACTTTCTACCGCTGCGTTTATGCAAAGTTTAGCTGTTTAGTAGCTGGTATAATCGAATTACAGGCATACAGTGTATGCGATGACATGTAGGCCTATGCAAACATGTCAGGGAGGGAGATACGGAAACGCAGCGGGTTTGTTGGTTAGCCGGTCGGCGCACACCAAATTAGACAAATGTCTCGCGACAAAATGATGCGAGACAAAACGTCGCATATTGTGGAAAGACCCCGCCAGTCGTGACCATAGAAGGAGCTTCGTTTTGTTGTAGTGAGATGCCTAAATACTCCTAAATTCGTCTCACGACAGTGTTTCATCAGGTGTGTGGCGCTCAGCTCATTGGTATGATTTTGGAGACGTCTGCAGCACGTTGAGAAAGTTTACGACAAAATGTTTTGTCGTGCAACTAAACATCTAATTTGGTCTTACGACAGGACATTTTGTCATAAGCCGTTTCAACATGCTGCAGACGTCTCCAAAACCATAGCAATGAGCTGAGCGCTACACACCGGATGCGACGTTGTCGCGAGACATCTTTAGGCATCTCACGACAACAAAGCAAAGCTCCTTCTAGTGGGGTCTCTCCACCAGATGCGACGTCTCGCGGCGTTTTGTCTCGCAACATCTCGTCGCGTGACGTTTGTCTAATTCGGTGTGCGGCCATCCTAAATACCATGAGCCAGACAGCAAGCGACCATTGTCGAATCATTGAAGTGTTTCGAGGTTGGTGGGAACTGTTGCGATTTATGTTCCGATTTACGTTTTCCTAGTCCTTCCAATTCCAATTGTTTCTTGCAAAATGTCTTTAACAATTCCCTACCATTCATTGGAAAGTGTTAAGTATACAAAACGAAGTTGGGGGACATAATGGAGCATCGTGTTAAAACGACAGAGGCTGTTGGTTCCATAAAGCCCCAAATGTCTTGATAACATTTTGTGGGAAATTGAATATTGGTTGTTCTTTGTATGAAAAAAACGTAATTCTGTAAAATTTTAGGTGTTTTTAGTGTAGAATTTCTTCGTTGTACTTAGAGGTTGGTATTAAAACTAAGAAATTTTTTTCCTTACAGAACTAGAGGCAGTTGCAGCCCCTATCATTATGCGAGCAACCTTTTTTGAGATATCCCACCCATGTATAGATTTATCTCTACTGGACCGAGCCAAGCTGGAAGAAGTTATAAGAATGACAGTTCGGGGCTGCGCTAAAGTTATATCCGGATCCGGCGGCCGCATTCGTGTTGCCACAGTGGATTCAAAAATCGTACCCAAAATAATGAAAATGACCAAGTTAGATGTTTTTAAGGACATAACCGTCCAGATGCTTCAAGAAATACCAACGTGCCAGGGATTGATCAAAGATTTACCTGGCTATCTTAACAAATGGGAACTGCAAGGTCTCCTCGAGTCTCAAGGAGTAATAAGCGTCAGGATAATACATGGTACTGAGGGACGTCCACGTCAGTGTGTAGCAGCTACATTCAATTCGGAAAACTTGCCAGAGACGGTCTATTTGGCGGAAAAGTCGTATGAAGTTTGCAGATTTGAAAACTCTGGCCCCATTCAGTGCTTAGATTGTTTGAAATTTGGTCACAAATTCTGCGGGGCAACAAACACACCTTGTGACTGGTGCGGCAAGTCACATTTGCCGTGGACTTGCGAAGGACAGCTTCAGTGTGCCAACTGCGCGGGCTCGCATTCTACGATGTCCACAGTGTGTCCCATACGGGATGCGGCTAATACTGCAAGATTTGTCTGCAATTTCGAAGATATACCGTATGTCTGTGCGTTGGTGAAGGTTTGCCGCAATCAAGGTTTGACCTTGCTTCGTGTGAAGGCCGATGCATGTTGTATAGGCACACTGACCCACGAGGCTTGGTAGGCGTAATGGCTGTTTTGGGCTAAACTGGAAATATCCCAAGTTACAAGATCTACAAATCGGTGACATGGACTAATCATCCCAAGAAGGAATTTAACCCAATACAGTTTCGGGAATCTCAAAGATGGAAAATAAAATTAGGAAAGAATTTAACCCAATACAGTTTCAGATTCTCAAAGATGGAAAACAAAATTAGGAAAGAATTTAACCCTGTTTGAGGAATCTCAAGGATGGAAAATAAAATTATCTCGACTGAGATGCCGGACAGCGAAGTTAGAAGCAGCATTCTGCGATTGTTGCAGTTGGCCCAATTTGCATTGGATTTGTAATCGAAACTTAATGTATGCCAGCTGCATGGACTTTGTGGTAGTGTTAAATTTTTCATAACAGCGAACAATTTGAGATGAAAGTATGTTGAAAACTAAATCAGTCCACATGTGTAATGTGGGAGCCATGCTGCTTGTTTCGTAGATTTTTCACTGACAAGTATTGTACTAATGACTCTTCGGTTTCTGACACGTGAGTGACGCCTGTTATAAATTCCAAAATTGTATCCAAAATTGTGGTTAGTCTGCGAAAACTTATTTTGTTCTACCATATTTATTGAACAGAAACCGTAAACGACGAGGAGGGTGCAAGTAGATGACAGTTTATTTGACCATCACGACTTGTAAATGTCGTCAAACATTTTGTATTTTATCGTAATTAAAACTGAACAACTTGAATGCCACTGTGTTGTGTAATATTTTTCCCAAAGCATCTTTTTTTTTTGTCAAATGAACAAGTAGAAATCTCATTTTGTAAGGACTTTTGCAGCTTTTCACTCGCGCCTAGATATTTCAAGGATTTAAAAAAAATTGGAATCGGACGCTTCCATCCCATTTCTGGGATACTGCAGGGATAATGCCACTGCCTCCTTCGGTAGATGATCCATTTCCGATGGGGGAGTAATGGACGGACGAATACCAGAAAGACATCTCCCTCTAGAATCTGAAATCCTAAATCTTTATGCTAAAGTTGACAGTCCTATAAAGCAGTGAAACGTGCAGACACAATTCACGTAACTAACGCCGAGACAAGTCATGTGACATTAAATTACCTCCAATACCAACCTTGGGAGTGATCCAGCCAGAGAAGCACCGGTAAAGTTTTAGGCCAATTTCCAGCGACATCAGATGAGAGCGCCATCAGAAAGGTGAGAGCAAACCTGGGGCCCTATTCTAGACTTAAACGCTTTCAAATCGCGCACGGTTTATCAAAAGTCGCGTGTGCTAGAATGGGCGAGCTACGATTTTGGTATTTAACCGCACACGATTTAAAAACACAACGCAACTCCATGCGACGCACGAAAGACGAGACAAGTCTGTGCTCGAGACCACTGTTACTGGCGTCCGATTTGGGAGAAAAAGAACGCAAATCAAGGTCAATACATAGGTCAATGGATACAGAAATAACTCTGGCCAATTGAGCTAACATGATATTCGGTGTTGGAGGTAAACAATAGTTGAAGGACCGCTTTAAAGACGCCTTTTCACATTTTCAACTCCTAAATGCAGCACCGTAGAAGCTTCGAGCAATATAAAGAAAACAGTAAATTAAAAAAAGGAACAACACTTTGAAGCAGCGCCGCGAATTTTCATAACTAAAACGAGATCACGTGACCCACATCAGCCTATTGGATGACGGAGAATCTGGACGTGGATGCTGTGTTTAGAATATGGGCAACGTTATCGAATTGGTGAAGTGGCACCTTTAAAGGGATATACCTCCCAGCGCCATTTTTCTATATCCACCACATTACGTACGGCCCCAAAGGTCTATTTACTTAACCGTTAGTCTTTCCCTTGCTAAAAAACCTTTTTAAAATGTGGCGTCTAGGAGATTTTCTGTTGAATATTGTTAACTATATTTAAGAACGACCCGTAACTATATGATGCATTGCGTGCATACAATAATCTTTGACGTTTCATACTAATTGTCTAATAATTAACATGAGATCTAAAATCTAATAGACTAATGCGGTAAAAATTAAAATTAATTATTCCAATAGATCGCCGAAGCAGAAATATAAGACACTAGCCTAGAAAATTATAAATTGTGATTTTAAAATACGAAAATCATTCCGGTTTGTGACGACACAATCGTTGACTTGATTCTGTCTCGTGTACTATTCCCAAAGCCAACCGAGACAGCAACTGTGGGATCCAAATTTCGATACCATTGTGGTAAGAACTGAGGAAGGAAGCATCGCAAAAAACGTCAAAAGACTGATCACAGACGGCTGGATCGCGCGATATCCTCCTACCCGTGACTGCCACAAGGTTCCATGGCCCAGTTGGTGCGGAGACTAACTCTGCAGGAAAAAGGCCAACTGAAGCCTTTTTCTACAAATAGCAGCACAGCCGAAAGTCCCTAGAAGACAAGAAACTAACCTGGAAGAGAGGTGATGAACGAAAATTTCGTAAACAAAATCTCTTGTTCATGTACCTCGAGGCACTGGAGAGCAGACTCGATCGGCGTCGACGGACGACACCCATGCAGTAGAAATACGAATTACCGTATCAAGAGTTTACAATCACTTAGACTGAAAGAAGGCAAGCACAAATGACGGAGTTAAATAACAAGCTTCTCATAATGAGGTCTGACGGTGACAATGACATTTGGAGGGGGGAGTCCTTCATAGGGCCGTGGTTGAAATTAGCATGAAAGTAACTATCTTAGGTATCTTTTTCGTATTAAAGGTGCCTCTTCACCGAATGACAGGTTGCAGCTAGAAGAGCCATCTACCATTATTTAGTTCTGTGCAGCACTTGATTTTAATAAGCGACGGAATGCGCAAATAAATTTTTTACACAACAAACTAGTCACGTGCCTCCTTAACTACTGAATGTACAATTGGTGCGTCCACATGCACCAGAGAGCAAGCGCTCAAGATTAACGATATCGCTGTCACTGATGGCGCCCATCTAGCGGTTCAAAATCTGCGTTTCAAAACGGTCGATATATAGAGGAAAGCGCCGTGATGTCGTAAGGTTTAACTTTATGGCTTGCTTCCTGAGTTGCACCAACTTTATGCTCAATAATTAAGGAGGCACGTGGCTTGTTTGTTGTGTTAAAAGAAATTGATTTGTGTGTTCCTTCGCCTGTTGAAAGTAAGGGCTAAACAGAACTAGATAGCGGTAAATGGCACGCTGACGTGTGCCCATTATTACCTGACGGTACAAAAGGACAGTCATTATTTCATCGTAATAATGATTGTTCCATCATTCTTACAAGATGGAACAAAAGGACTCCACTCTGTAAGCTTGGTGGGCACTTCTAGATGTATGACAAAGATGAGAATGCCTAAGCTTTTATAAAAATCCGACATGATACAATATAATGCGCCAGCAACAGCGACAGGGATGTTTTTAAAGTCAGCGGCTTGCTTGCTGAGCACTGAGTTTCTTGGTCTCGGCTTCCTTCGCGTTTCCCATTTTCAAGCTGAGATTAAAAACGACGTTATTTGAAGCTTACTAAACACACACACGGCCGACAGTAACAAAATCAGTTATATCTCTCTTCTGTTTTATCGCATTATCACGCACGTATCATAGATTTATCGATTGTATGATGATTGTTGCCGATTGTTGCTCCGCGGCAATGGCGCATGCGCACATCGTGCCCCCATATTGGTTGCGTAAGCTCAGCGAACTCGGCACCCTTTTTCCTCGCTTACTTGGCTCGCCAGCGCCAGGCCGCTGACTTTAAAATCGATGGAAAAGTTTCTCAGCGGCAAGCGGTTTGAATTAAAAAACGGGAAAGCTTGCCTCGCTTCCACGCCAGCTACAGTGGCACACCGAGGTGGATGCGCATCTGCCGTCTACATGCGTCAATAGAGGAGGAGTTAGGAAGGTGGGCTCTAGGGACCCTTTTGCTGTTAATTTCTTGCCCAAACCATAGATTAGAAAGTTAACTAGATATACCGTCTCACTTCTTCCCGTCCTACGCGGAGCTCTGGCGGTAGTTGCGGCTACTAACATCTCTGCTAATGCTTTGCCTTTTGCTGCTTCGAAGGCAAAAGCATTAGCAGAGGTATTAGTAGCCGCAACTACCGCCAAAGCTCCGCGTAGGACGGAAAGAAGTAAGACGGTATATCTAGTTAACTTTCTAATCTATGCCCAAACCTAATCTTAGCCAAAACTTCCCCAATTTCAGTCAAATTTCTAGCTATAACACTTTTTTTTTTACTACTTAAAGTGAAACGTGGGTAAGCCGTGCAATTATTAAGCCCGGCCCTTAACTTAATTTAATGGGGGGATGTATTTGGACCGGGGGAGTTCGTTTTCGGGTTTTGGGCGTTAAACCTGTTGTTAAGCCTGTATCATGTTTTAGGCCTATTTCAATTTCACTATTCAGTAGACAATTTTCGCTCTTACTACTTAGGACCCGTCATTTTTTACGGGGTTTCAGCTAGTCAACATATCTACATAATTACAAACAAAAACGTCAGGTGTGCCGTAAACGATGGGTTATATGATTGAAATTTCCGTTTACTTCTTAAAAGAATATCAACCACCTTTTCAGGCCGCTCCACGCCAATTTTTAAAATGCAACAATGAATTATCTTGTTCTTGTTGTTAAAACATTTCTGTCAAGGCTAGCGTCCGCTCAGTAGATCTCCATTTTTTTAGGGTGATACGTTTCTGCAGTTGCAGTGCCCAAGATCAGGACCCAAATCGTGAGGTATTATCCTAAAGAAAACAAAAAAAAAAACGTGAACTAATTAATGGCTGAATAGATCGTCGGAAGCTTCTTTTCTTAAGGCCTCTCCAGACAGAAGAAAATTTCGTGCGAAGCAATGCGCGACTACATGCCTACAAGGTCAAAATTGCTGCAATCTTATGGTTGGTGTTGACGTTAAGGACCAATATTGAAGTCTATTTTACACCATACTGCGACTCCGTGCAGCCGCGAGCAGCCAGTCTGGTTAGGGCTTTACTTTAGCGTGCGGCAGACTGCTGGAAAGGTTTCAAACCGAGCTCAAGATCCACAGGTGTTGAGTCCTACTGACCGGATAATCCAGCATTTGTTAGAACCTTAATGCAACCTTTCAGTAATTACCAGGTTTTCATACCGAAAAAAACCGCTATAGAGTGCCAGATAAAAATCCTTAACGTCAGTCAAATAATAAACAATGGAGGAGTGGTATTAATTAAACGCTTAGTGGTGCCAGCCCAACCTCAGAAATCGGGTGTCGGTTAAAATTAGTTAGTGCCTCGTCTTGCACGGTTTTTTTCCTTGTCTCACCAATTTTAAGGATATTTTTTAAAATTGCAGTAATAAACGCAATTAATCATTTAAAAGAACAAATAGACGAGACAATGGGCTCCCAAATCAGGACAAAAACATCGCATCACAGAAACGAGCTTTTCGGCAAATCTGTAATCGTTAATTGCCTTTCTGAACTGATTTAGTGTTTTTTTTAATCGTTTATTTTCATCCCTTTTTAATTACCAATTATTTTTTCTCTGAATCTACATTCCAGGATGTAAACTCTTTGGTAGAATTTTACCAGATAACTGCCTGTTTGTCTCCTCAAAAAGGAAATGGAAATAAATGGAAATTCATCGATTGCGCCGTAATGCGTTTCTACACTTGATCCATTGCAAGCATTTTTTTAAATTAGGGCTTGCCTAACAAATGATATACCGTGGTGTAGCTATAGTGTCGTGGTCCCCCACTGTTGGACACAGTTGGTCCCCCTCCCAGTCCACTTTCAGTTATTAGCATCGTTTGAAACGAAAACAAATAATGCCCCAAAAAAAATAAAAATTAAAACTTTTCCTGCTTCGTTTCAACGTTGGTCACAATAACCGAAGTGGCTTCCGTTATAATTTAGTTGTATGGCAGTACTGCCGTGTGCTAACTCTCTACTGACTGACAGTGCGACTAAGGTTCATGCGCATGTGCGACTAAGGTTCAGCTGACGGGATTTTTACTTCGTGTGCGATTTCATGATTGTGGTATTGCTTTAACACCTTACCATATCAAATTCATTTATAGGTGTGTACAAGGAATCTGCTCTGGACTCTCCCAGAAACAACGTCTCTCTTATATAGAGCACTCGTATATATATATTTTTTTAATTCATGAAGCCTTCTCTGAATGGTGTGAACTGATGATGACGTATACAGTTACATCGTCATCAACATCAAAAACTTGATGAAATATCTGGAAAATTAGGAATGACCAATAATTCACATAGTGCACGCATATTGTGTTTTTTTTTTTAAATTCGTGAACCCACCTCTGAATTTGTTTACTTGCAAGCTCTGACGACGTATACAATTACATCTACAGCTGGCAATAACTTGTCAAAGAGCAAAATTAAAGAAATTTTCCTAAAATCAGCTCATTTCATTGTAAGATATTCGTCTTTTGTTGGAGTGGGATCCAGGTAGTAGGAGTCGTCCTCCGCAAGGCATTCGTACGTATGCTGGTCGTCATTTTCCTCCTCTTTCAAGCCTGACTCAGCTGGCGATCTTTTGTACGGGGAAAAATCGGGTATGGGTGGCGGTGCAGAAGTTGGCATCTGTTGGCCAGGAGATTCTTGATACCGAATGGCTGACGACGCCCATTCAACACCAGTTTTTCTGGATGACGCTGGAGTGGACATTGTTGACATAGACTGGCCTAGGGATTGGCTGGTGCTAAACATGCCAAAAATAGAAATAAATAAAAGGTTAAAACAAAAGTTGATGACTTAGCATCGCTGGCAGGCAGTGTTTATATACTAGAGTTTGCGAGTGCACGAGAATTTTCCAAAAAAAAAAAAGGGCAAAGGAGCTACAAGAGGAGCTGAGATAAGTTGAGTTTATTAAGGAGCCTAGGCTATTACTGGCTCTCTTTCTCGTTAAAAGAACCAAAAAGAATAGAGAATAAAAACAGAAAAAAAAAAAGAAACATACAATAACAATTAAAGACACTTTGATTAACCTAAACCCATATAACAACTCTCAAACACTGGACATATTAATACCTACGACCCCCGAAAAACCTATTAGTAGTTGATTTACGGAACTGGAGAACTTTCCGTGGCCTTTTCTTCGAGTATACTCGTATGAGGCCTGAGTCCCAGCAGCAGGTCAAAATTTAACGACCATAACACCCTTCTACAGTTCCTGAGCACTGTCGTATGCGGGCAGCACAGTTGACAGTGAATCACTATCTCCCAGCTCTCTCCACACCTACATGCTGGGCTCTGTATCATTCCAAATTCATACTTGTGATCATTCAGCAGAGCATGTCCAGACGGCTTTGTGAATCGGATAAAACCGTGAAATTATGCACTCTTAAGTCCACTCTATAGTGTCTACAGCCATTAACAATGCTACCATTTCCACCAGAAGAGGATTAGACACCTGCAGCATTTTTTTGACCACGACAACTAAAATTCATGAACGCAAACTCTCATTCCACCTGTCCTTGTCAGAGAGTTAAAAGGAGCATATTTACAATGTAAAAACCTTTTTTTTTTTATTCTTAGGCCAACCGGTAATTTTGTAGAAATATTGACATTAAAATAAAAATACACTTTATTTTATTATTTTCAGAATAATAAATTAAAGTGTATTTTAATTTTTTTTAATTGGTAAAGGTTAAATAATGAAATTCTTCAAATTCTTTTGAAAGCAGCATCGAATTATCCCGTTCATTATTGAAATTGAGAAAAACATTTGAAGAGTAGAAGATACAGCTCTCTGCACCAACCATTGCATTGGTAGACGAGTGGTAGTAGATGGGTCTGGTTCATGATCCCCACGACTCTGTATCCCAACAGATACACAATCACTAAAACCAAAATTCTCACCGTACCAGAATCCCCACAGCCCAAAATCCAGCTTTCTTCCCATACTCGGAGAAGATGTTGAGGGGGTATGGGGTTTAGGGTTTTACGAACCTTCTGGATTACTACGTAAACATTTGTACGCATACAGCGCCGTAAAAGCGGATTTGCGGGCATACTATACCATCAAACATTCAGAAGGTTAGGAAGAAGAAACTTAAACTGTGGCATAAAATGAAAGTAAACCCTGCGTCTGCACCTCTAAGAGAATCATACGCCAAATGTAAACTTGACTATTCTTCCCTTGTTTCTAAATGGCATAATTACCATGAACGACGCACTGTCATGGAAGGAAATCTGTCCTCCCTATTTCGATTATACAAAAGAACATACCAAAGTCACTCGTACGCTTCCTCCATTCAAGGAGGGTAACAACTTTATCTACGAAAATTCACAGAAGGCAAACCTCTTAAATTCTATTTTTGCAGCAAATGGCATCACTGATAATGGTTCCAGATCCGATTTTCCTGTTCTTGTTCAGATCCCATCCAACTGCTTGATAACGTTGTTTTTACTCAGGATTGCGTTTTGACAGCCCTTGATCATCTCCATCCAAGTCACGCTGTTGGACCAGATGGCTACTCTTTCTTCATTAAACAGTTACGTACTGTTTTGGTTCCAGCCCTTACTCGTATCTTTCAATTGTCATTCAACCTGGGCAAGTTGCCCGTGGTCTGGAAAACTGTTAGTTGTATTGTTCCAGTTTACAAGAAGGGCCAACCATCTGATCCATCAAATTATAGACCGATTTCCCTAACTTCCGTTTCTTGTAAAGTTATGGAGCACATCATCCGAGAAGACATGTTGGCATTTCTAGATACCCATCGCCTGCTCTACCCGGACCAGTTCGAGTTCTTACCAAACAGGTCTGCTAGCTTGCAGCCTGTTCTTCTTCTTGTCATGGAGAATTGGACCTTTGCTCTTGATTTGGGTGTACCAACGGATGTTATCTATTTTGATTTCCAAAAAGCTTTTGAATCCATGGTACACGGCAAGCTTGAATTTAAATTGGCCAAATTCGGCTTCTGTGGTCCACTTCTGGTTTGAATTACTGATTTCCTCTCAAACCGATCACAGCGGATTGTAATTGGAAAATCTTTCTCTTCCCCACGTGCAGTGGTTAGTGGGGTCCCACAGGGATCTGTGTTAGGACCACTTTTGTTTGTCGTCTTTTTAAATGACCTAACCAACTACAATTCTACTCCAGATAAGCCAAAGTTTAAGTTTGCGGACGACTTAAAGTCGGAACCGAAGTGGTTTCTGAAAATGACTGCTCTTTTCTGGCTACTCAGGTAATCTCTGTAACTCGGTGGTCTAACCAATGGCAACTACTCCTTGCTAAAACTAAGTGCTGTGTCTTTCATATTGGAAAGAATAATCCCCATCATCAGTATTACATGGATACTACTGAGTTAAAATCAGTCGTACAACAACGGGATCTTGGTATCCTTCTTAATCATGATCTTAAGTCGACACTACACTGTGGGCATATTGTCAAATCTGCATTCCGTAGACTTGCTATTGTGAGAAGATGCTTTATTTCTTCTAATAGACTTACTTTGGTTTGGGCTTTCAAGGTGTACATTCGCCTCTTGTTGGAGTACGCGAGCCAGGTGTGGTCACCTTGGTTATTACAAGACATTCACAGAGTGGAGTCGGTTCAGAGGTTGTTTACGCGTTCGATAAGCGGGCTGACCAAACTTTCACCCGGAACCCAGTTGAGGTTGCTCGGATTGGAGTCTTTGGAGCTGAGACGCCTAAAAGAGGATCTGAACCTCACCTACAAGATCATTCATGGTTTGATTCCCATTGATCTACCATTTTTCGACCTGAATAAAGTGAATTTTACTCGTGGACACTCCTTGAGGCTGAGGGGCTCGCGGTGTAATTCCGACTGCCGCAAATCTTTCTTCACCAACAGGGTCGTAGCGCAGTGGAACTACCTACCTGAAGAGGTCGTGTCCGCACCTTCGGTGGATGTCTTCCAGAGGAGGCTGAACGTTGTGGACTTGTCTGCTTTTTTGAAAAGAGTCTATCAGTGATGCTGTGGTTTCTTATACCTTTTAACTTCCGGCACGCTCTAAGTGGTTGCCCTTGCTATCCTTCCGTTATCCGTGCCCCATTGGTGGACAGAAATGGTGTATTATTTATTATTAATCCCTACAGGTACAGAATCCCCACAACCTAAAATTCCCATAGGCACAAAATCCCCGTAATCCCAACATCTCCAAGGGTGCAGACAGCGTACACACCAAAATCTCCCCACCTCAGGACCGGATTAAGCCTTTTTATGGCAGGTGCTACAGTTGTTACAAAGACTCTTCCCATCTCACAGAAAAAAAAAATTTGACATTTTGGATTCATTTCAAATATAAAAAAAATATTAAATAAATACATTGCAGTGGTTATAATATTGTTTACACCAATACTATATTTTAGTATTAAAAATTGTTTACTAGTTTTCACTAAATAACATCTCAGTGCTTTAACCTATTGGTTTGTCTATTTCTCGGATGGAAAGAATGTCAAAGTCATTCAGTAATTGACGTAACGTTGAAAATTGAGTGAAATATGGAACGGATAAAAGTTTGCTCGCACGCTTGATAAATCGGCTGTGCACACTTCAAAATTCCTAAGGTATTCCATCTGCAAAATCGCCACTGAATCCCCATACTCACCAAAGGTAGATTTACAAGGAGATGTTGTGCGCTACGCCACTCAAAAAGTCAAGCGGGGGATAATTTTCATTGTCTGCAGCAACAGTAGCTATTCTCTTCTACCTTTCTAGCTGTCTCTTCTTAACAGGTGTGGGAGGCTGACTCCTCGCAACGTCTTCCAGTCTTCCGGCGAATCTTAGTTTTTGTTTTCCTAGATGTTCCAAAATGGTCAAAGGCCGACATGTTGATGCCCTATCACCGACTTAATCCTCCTGTGCAAAGCGTCTGCATTGTTTTGAGTTTGAGTTTTAAACTCGACCTGTTCATGTAACGACCAAAAATTTGTAGGTGCAGTGGAGAAACGCGACTTGATCTACCAGCTGTAATGTTGACGCATACTCTGTATGCACATTGCTTTCTGCAGACCATTTGATGTTGTTCGCCATACAGTCTGGCATTTCAGATTTTGAGTTGTGGGAATTCTATACCTGTTTGCTTTTTTGGGTTGTGGGAATTCTACACCCGAGGGAATTTTGGATTGCAGGGATTCTATTCCCTTTGGGACTTTTGGGGTGTGGGGATTCTGGACAAGGGGGATAAGGACGTGGGGC
This sequence comes from Lithobius niger, assembly GCA_023313725.1. Lineage (NCBI taxonomy): Eukaryota > Metazoa > Arthropoda > Chilopoda > Lithobiomorpha > Lithobiidae > Lithobius > Lithobius niger. Next base: position 13,613 of record JAHWFP010143728.1, on the reverse strand, counting down.
TTATGAAAGGCACTTATGACTTGATCTTGACCCTCTGTAGTGCGTGTGCACATGGAGTAGTGTAGGTCAGTAGCGTGCACAGACCACCGAGAGGGCTGGAGCAACTTTTGTAAAAGGGCACAGTGAGGTTGTTTTTCTGGGGACCTTTTTTTTTGGTCATCAGGCTCTTTTTTTACCCTTTTTCAGCTTGTCTCTCTTTTTTATCCTCTTATGCTCCTTTCTGTCATTTTCCAGGCCTTTTCTTGCCCTTTTTAGGTCTCCATGCCCTTTCTCTGGCTGTAGCACCAGCGTTCATCTCAGTTCAGAAAATCAAAATAGTGCATATTTTTTTTTTAAAAGGAATTTTTCCGAAAAGGGCAGGGGTAATGCCCCCCGCCCGCCCTCCTGTGCACGCCACTGGTGCTGGTTGAACTAGATCGTTTTCGGTATAGTTTTCTTTAAAACAATGTTACTCTTAGTGTTTTGGTTATTACGCTGTTTTTTTTATTAGACTACTTTGTAACTTTATTTTTTGCATTCTTCTTATTAAAAAAAAGTAGTTAAAACCACCAACTAGCACAAAATAACTGTATTGTTGCAACTGCTTTTATGTAAAAGTAGGTAGTTAATAGTCGCAACTTTTTTTTTCCAATGTATAGTTTCATTACTTCTTTAGTTGATGATCACTGAATTATTTCTTAGTTTAAATAAATTCGTTTAACCACATTATTACTATAAAAACAGCAGTTTAAAGTCGAAACTCAGCACCGATACAAGTCGAAATTCATGCTACCCGCATGCAGATAGCAGCGCAGCTAATACAATTACGTAACGCAGGGATGACGTCAGGACTGAATTGTTTGGGGTGGGAGGGGGGGGGAGGGGGACAGAGGGCATATCTGAATTCAGAGTAGGCCAAAGACTTTTTTTTTCTAGGCAGCCGCATCAGGCACGTTTATTCCGTTTAATTAACCTGAACGTAACGTAAGCTTCAGTGCAGTCCAATTTTTTTGGGAAAATACGCCCAATAAACACAGAAAATAAATAAGGCTACTCATACATTGCAAAGCTGCTACAAAAATAAATAAATAAATAATTAATAATTAAAATAAGATAAAGAAATAAAACCTCAGTTTATTCGTTTTATTTCAAGTTTAGCCTGCAAGTTTTTTTTTTTATTATTTCATTTTCTGGTCGAGGGGGTGGAGAGGGGAGCGGGTGGGCCGTAAAATATTTAGTGGGGGTCATGGCGTCTCTGACGTAAAGACTTTTTATTACCGTCGTTGGCAAAATCACATCCCTGCCTTTTAAATAATCGTAACACGATCATGTATATTACCATGATATTACTTATAAATTCCACTGTAGCATTTCAAAGTCATACAATGTATAACATGAATAGAACATAAAATATCAAATTTGGGACAGAAGGTGTCCTTTTACGTTAAGTGTGAAAGGACCTTTCGTGACGTAAATTTAAGTTTGAATGTTATTTGTAACCAGTTTTTTAAATTTTGTTTCACTGATCATCGGTTAGAGAATACAAGAAACCATTTTTGGACATTATTTTCAGCCACCATCTTGTAATATAACTTATTTCTGGTGGCACATTCTATGGCGATTTTTAGTATGCTTTTGTGCTCATGTTTCAGAAGTCGGTACAGCTAAAAAAAAAAAATTCATTTGTGTAGCACTGTATACACAGCGCTGTATACTGTAGACATAGTGGGTACCTGGGCGGTACCGCGCTATAGCAGTGCAGTCATAGGCTACAGAGACAAAACGCAGCAACTTTTTTTTTTTACTTATGGAAGGATAAATACAAATTCTCGATCTCTTGGGCTGCATATACGTATAGCTCATAAAGACGATTTATGAAAGAGTGTGCAAGTGAGGAAAAGCTGTTAGTGATGTACCGGACGCAGAATTCCATTGAAGACACACAGTGCCTTGCCATAGTGGAAACAGTTTCCTAAGTTAAGGGTTTACCTTTTATGAATCGAGCTTTGAAAACAATCTTGGAATGAAGAACCCTCCTTTCTCCCTTAAATTTTCGAAATATAATCAAAACTCAACGAATAACGATGACACAGAAAAGTATAGTAAAAAAGTGTGTACAGTTAAAGAGTAAAAATAATAAGTACACAGCTAAGCAAAGTTAAAGCTAAAGTTAAAGATGAAGGTAAACATTCTATGCATATACATACAGGGTGTCTCAAAAGTCCCAGAACAACCTCACAACTTTTTAAGGGGGTGAAAGAAAACTCTGGCAATGCAAGTTTGGTTAAAGGATCTACCTTTACGTACAGCCGGCATTATGCCTGCCCCCCTTGGGGAACCCCAGAGACCCCAACTCATAAAATTTTAATGGAATGGGGGGTAGAGGAATATCCTATCCAAAATGGCAGCCGGTCAAACATTAGGAATTTCCTCTGCAACCCTATGTCTTATTTAGACTAAAGACGTCGTAAAGGGACGTAGATGGCAGCAAAATGCATCGTTCAATTTACTTGGATTACACCCACGTCTTTTGCGATTTGAAGCCCAGCGTGTGGGCCTCAGTCCCCCCCCCCCCCCTTCGGGAACGAGGGAGGAGGGGGCACTAAGGCCCACACTCTGGGTTTCAAACCGCAAAAGACGTCGTATAGGTGTGATCAAACTAAAGTCTTTCTACCCCTTAAAAAGTTGTGAGGGTGTTCTGGAACTTTTGGGACACCCTGTATGTATATGCGTCACTCAGACCCAGTCAACTTTTAAATTACTCCACGTTCGTACTGGGTAACTTTTGATAAATATCGGAATATAAAATACGAAAACCTAAGAGTAAAATAAAAATAAAAAGCTTTATGAAAATTATACCCGAAATTTCTCCTTCTTGTCAAAATAATAAATCTTGCCAGAAGTACTGACAGCAACAATACCAGTAGGATAGTGACACAGATGAGGGCAATAACTGAAAAGAAAAAAAGAAATTACTTTTCAGTGAAATCATTTCACACTGCTAACTTCGTGTCGTGCCAGGTGTGCACTCACCATTTCTCACTACTAAATTCGTTTCGGGTTGACGAGGTGCCACTTGCTTTTGGGCCAACGTGGCCGCTAGTTTTTTAATGGCTGAACCAGGCCAGAGAGGAGTGGCTTTTTATGAGGACTTCTTTCTTCCTGGCGTATAATCCTTCCTCCCAATACAAAAGACCCTTTATTTATTCCTGTCGTTGCTTCCCTAAGTAATCCTTTTGTTTTGGGATAAGGACTACATCACTCATCCCTCTCTCTCTCTAGAGGCCGCTAAGTATTTTTAAATATGAAATTCGAAACGGTTGGCCTGGGCTGGCCCTCCCTCACTCCAGCTCTGGCTCGGCACACGACGAATTCCACGTGGAAAACAAAGAATACATTCACTAACTTTCGAAAATCTGAAGATGTTTACTGTCAGACTGAAAAAACCACAGAGCGGTGTATGGATAGCAAGGACGGATTCAGAAGGAAGCCATGGAGGGTGCTGTGAAGTGATTTATTTCAGTGGCGTACGCAGGAATTTATTTTGGGAGGGGCACAATGCTTGAAGGGGCGCCTTTTGGTACTAGAAAAAATTAATAACCAGCCAGGGGGTGTGGGAGCTCTGAAAATTCGCACATTATAGAGCATTTTTGGGCCCATGGAGCAACTTTTCAGCAAATTTTTTTTTGGGGGGTGGGGGGCGAATGGAGCCACTTTTTAACATCTGCAGCAGCATATTTTTTTTTAGAATTATGGAGCTACATGACAATTTGAAATACTTATGACATTTGTTATCATACGGTACGAAAAATGACTAAGGCCAAGTTTGGCCTGTGACGTGGGGGCGCCTAACTTTTATTTGGAGGGGGCTCGTGCCCCTTGTGCTCCCCCCCCCCCCCCACCCCTTGCGTACGTCTCTGATTTATTTCTTCTACATTTCATGCGTTTTTTCCTACATTTGTCTCTTGTTTTTCAACATTTAACAGGACGGAAAGCCAATGGGCTCGAGATGGCTTAAATAAATACGGATGCAAACCTATTTACGTTGACTTTTGGACGTATATGTCAGACTGCCTGAGCAGGGATGTACAAGTATATGCGCGCGTGTTAAACGTTGCCTATGTACGTTTCCTTCCGGCCGTGTCAGTGTGGCTCAGCGGTAGGACCTCGGACTTTGATTTCAAAGATCGTGGGTTCGGTTCCCCGCTCAAGCAGTCTTGACATTCAAGTCCAAAAGGCAACGAAAATAGGTTTGCATCAGTATGTATTTTTTCTCTTGTTTGTTCGGCAATTTCGTCAGTTTTCGAAGATACAATTCAGATCCAAGCTCCTTTTTGATCCGCTTTTGACTGATATTGGAGGCCTCTTCGTGGTGTGTGAATACAAAATATGAAGCCCACTGATTGAAGTGTGTCAGTTCCTAACCGTACGACCACATCGGCAATTAGACAATTAAATACACCTTTTTTTACATTTGATTCTCTTTCTACCAATCCGATTGCACTGACTCGCCTGCTGCATTATTTCTTTGTATCTAATGGCCACAATTCTTAAGCGCTTGTTTCTAAAGGATATTTCAGAAAGATTAAACTTTTTACATTGAAACAGGAAAAAAAATGTAAATTGTTTAGTAATCATAATAGCTGCAGTTGTTATTTAGATGTATATATGGAAAGAATCTCGCAGACTAATTAACGCCATCTATTTAGCAGGAAAATGGAACAAAATGTGAAACATGATAATTTCATCTACAAGGACAATAAAAAGATAATTGCAGAAATTGCCTTTCAGTTAAATGGGGCCAATCAAAAACCACGTGGTCGGCCAGGGGTGGGGAGGGGGGGAGGTCGGCTTTCGGCTACAAGTAGCCACAATGGAGGGGGGGGGGGTTTCCAAGTAAGCCACGTGGCTATTGCATTGAATGGAAAGCCTTATCACCAATGGATTGGTGATTTACATTGGTGATTTACCGTACAAGAGTCTCTACGCAAAGCATCTCACTCAGCCTTACATTGTTTTTATATTATTCCTATATCGGCCTTAACGTCTCAGCCTCAGTCAACCGAACTGAATTTTCCGCATAGTAGTGAAAGATATCGCGGCTCGTCGTAGAAATCTTCACGTAAGTCTGCGTTTCCCTCACTCGTACTAAATTCATTTAAATAGTTTGCGGCTAAAATGTCGAGTGTATCACTGGAATAATTCAAAGCAGCGATGGTCTACGGAATGATGAACGTATTAGGTTACAGTTTTCTACTTTCCGTCTCAGTTGGTACTTTGTTGGGTTTCTCATGTCGAACACTATCAATTCACCAAATTTGGTACGGCACAATTGAATGGCCCCAATGTGTTTCATAAGCTGAGGGTTGATAAAATATTTGATTGCAAACAATAACCCATAACCACCTAAAAAAAACTTTCAGATCCTTTCTTTTAGAGTGGGACTCGGGTCAGTTCTCGGATTCGATCCGGCATTCTATTGGTTTGGAGCCGACGACGCTGACCAATTGGGCTGTGCTTACCCGCTTTGCTCGGGGTCCCCGGGGGCCCCTCACAAAGCTCGCGCTGGGACTTAGTTTTTCGCTGTTATACGTTGAAGGCGTAGGTTCGTATCTAGGCGGTTATGGGTTAATTTGGCTGGAATAGTGCTGTGTAAATAGACGATTTGCGATCAGAACGTACACGTACACTCTTGTTTGCACAACTCTTCTCTCCATCTCCACCCCCCTTCCGTGCATTACAGTGGGGTGCGAAGGTAGGGGAATGGGCAAATAACTGTTTTGTATAAAGCAAGATTTGGTGGACGGCCATTTACAAGTACTTACTTGATGGTGGCACAACATGACAACTGGTATTTTCGTTACATCTTTTTGTTTCGGTTTTCTCATTAAAACAGTATGGTTTATCACAAAGAGTCGACCTCGTCATCATTCCTTCCCCGCACGTCGTACTACAAGGACTCCATGGTTGCCAGCCAGAGGCTACTCCTGAAAGCAGACAACATTTGGTGATAAGAAGCAAGGTCGTGGTACTTGTTGCCTGAGACTAATATAACCATTACTACTAGCTGTTCCCCCCCCCCCCGGCGTAACATACGCCGGTCTAGCCAGTTCCCGCATACCTGAGCGAAATACTGTAGTGGGCAGTATGGAATGAAAAAGACGCCGACTGCTCCCTGCCTCCTTCTCCGGACTCCCCTGCGGCCTACCCACTTACATTCTGCCATAGTCTGGTCAGATTTCCCCCATTCCCCCCCCCCCGGGAACCCCCTTTCGCGCCGCGCCCCCCGCCCCCCCCCCCCCCCCTCCCCCCGGACGCGGATTCCCCTATTGTGTTGTCTGAATATCCCCATCCCTGCTTCTCCTCCCGTGTATAATAATGATGAATTTGCTTGCCCAACCTAAGCGTATTATATGTATATATAGATATCCATTAATATATGTATCCATTATTAATGATCCATTACCATGACCTGAAAGACTGTTCAATGAATAAACTACGAAGAGCCGACGTTCATCTCAATTATTTCATAACAAAATTCTAGTTATTTAATTTATCTGAAATGCCTCCAAGAAACAAAAAGCTAACAGATATTAGTAGCCTTATTAAAAAAAAAATCTATAGAGACAACTCCTTAAAAACAACTTAATGCTTTAAAGAAACAGATACAAGAAAAAGACGTGTAAGCCGTCAGTGCAGCACTGACACGAGTAAAAGAACCTCCAGCATTGTAAGCCTTTAAGAAAAAACTTAATACTCTAAAGGAACAAATGCAAGAAAAAGATAAGTCAGCTGCAGTAATACGTGCATAAAAGTAGCTCCAACTTGGGACTTGTTTTCTTGGGACGCTGGGGATTCTTTTAGGGCCCATTCATAATATGGATTTCGACGCGTACGCGTGACGCTCGGCACGTGAAACTAGAGTTTTTCCCATGCTCAAATATATAGTGAATATCTAGTGGACCTAGATCGGTGAGCGCCAAGCGACGCTCGCACGCTTAGTTGTTGCATGCTGGGATACGAAAATGGCGGCATTAACGGATTCCATCGGCGCCACAAGAATGGAATACGTGGTGTGCTAAAAGGTTGAATGCTCAAAATAAACGGCCAAATATCTTAATTACAGTGACCTTGACCCGTATGGCATCGAATCTTGGTGCTATAGAAGGGGGAAGTTGTGAAACAGCATAGTTAGAAAGGAGTAGCGGCGGCCAGGATTAGCAAGCTCACGCGTATGATTTGTAAATGAAAGAGCGTTTGCTTTATTTAGCGTGACGATATCACGAGCGAGTCAAGCAGACTGTCCACGCGCACTGCTTTGCTCATGAACTGGCGTACGGATCGAGCGTCGAGCATAAGCGTTTATATTGTAAACGCAGCCTTACACGTTCTAGTGCGACGCTGATGGCTTACATGTCTTTTTCTTGTATCTGTTCCTTTAGAGCATTACGTTTTCTAAAGCTTACAGAGCCCTGTTTTTTTTTACTAGTTCGGTTTTTCAAGCCCTATTCCAGCTTGAATTTACTCGATATGCTGAATGAGTAAAATTCTTGGCAAACCGTAAACCGCCTTAACAGCCCTGGCAAAGCCAGCCCCCCCCCCCAATACTTTAAGGTCGGAAATCGTGAAATAACCTAGACTTTATGACATAACTGGATTAAATAGTTAAGTGCTATTCATTGGAATGATTTATTACACATTTTTACTGCTCTGTGCATGGTTAATAAAGGAAGGACTTTACCAGTTCGCTTCAGTTTAATGTGAATAATTTAGTCAGAAAAAAGCATTTAAAAAGACGCATTATGTCCATAACAAAAACTCTTATTATAAAAAGAAGTGCTGGAAACCATTTCTGGTGATAAGTCCATGGGGTAATACGTAGATACTATCCTGATCATTTAAATTCCTTTTCAAACAAACAGAACAGAAATAAAATACATCTGCCTCAGAGATATTTACGTTAAAGCAACCTTTTGGGAGAAATTTGAAAAATCTACATTATTTGCCATTTGTAGTGTTGCACTTAGAAAAAAGGTTTGTAGAGACAAAAAAAAAAGGCTACAAATTAATTTTTCTTAAATGTATAGAAGTGATTTTCTTGTAGGGGAAATGGTTTGGCAGAAAAGAAGAAAATGTGTGGTTTGAGGCCAAATGGCGGCCATTTTTCCAATATTACGAACAACGCAGTGGTCAACGCAATGGTCGGATTTCATGGGAGTTTTAGTATGTTGTTTAGCACTCCACCTGAGACCATCCCATAAATTTGTAGCTTGTTGCGGCTAATTAATTCCTTTGTTGGCCCGTTTTTTACGTAATTTTTATTGGACTACAGCCAGATTTTCTCATGACTGAAGTATGTGTTTTTGAACCCACCAAATTAAATACATCTCATATTTACCGAATTCATTCTTGCAGTATTTACATCTGTAAGTTCTAGCGGTTTTGTTGATAACTTCTTTTGCGGAGTAAAATCCCCCGTTTTTCTTGGTAAGGGGACCACGTTTTGACTGGCAGCAATCAATTGGGGTCTGTAATTTGGCGTCCATTTCGTGACAGGAACCCTCTGGTTCATAGTATTCAGTCCTAAAGCAGAAGACTTTATCTAGGAAAAAGAAAAAAAAGGAGAGATGAGAGATTAATAACCAGTAAAACACTGGATAAAAGGTTAAATGACACAGATAGTCAATACCGACCCATTCTGGAGTATGCCAGCCTACTCATTCCAGCCTACCAACCTACTCATTCTGGGGTATACCAGCCAGGTCTGGTCACCATATCTCATCAAAGATATTAAACTTTTTAAATCTGTCCAGACGATGTTCCCCAAGTACATTCCATGATTGTATAATGTGCCACACATGGAACGTCTTAAAGTTCTCAAACTATTGTCGTTGGCGATGAGGCGCTTAAAGGCTGACTTTTATCTCACATTCTCAATTCTTCACAACCAAACTGCAGTGGGGCCAGAGTTTTTTTTGTTTTTGTTTTTTACTTTAAGCCATAATATTTTTACTAGGGGCAATCCTTTAAAATCAACGCATGGCTCCTTTAATGGAGAAAATTACAAGCACTTTTTTGCTAACCGTGTTGTGCCCATTTGAACTCTTTGCCCTCTGGGGTGATCTCGGCACGATCCATGCGCACTTTTAAAAGAACTCTGGAGGACAATCTCTCCGAGTTCATGGAGTCTTCACGCGATCCGGCATCCGCCCCTTACCTTAATTTCTCTTCCTGAAATTAAAAGCAATTTAAGATTGTTCATTTTACAAAGGATGATTTAACCTGCTTTTATTTCGTTTTTCCATGTTTTTATTGTATCTGTTTTTTTTTTTTATGTTAGCTACTTTTTTAATTTCGGACTGCGTATAAGTGGAGGATGAGCTCCCTTCTCTTTCCGATACAGCTTCTTTGCTGTATAAATGAATTTATTGTTATTATTAACATTTAAGAACACAACATAAGACGTAGTAATTTAAGTAATATTCTTTCGCAGGTTAGTGCATTTGATTTTATAAAGGCCAGTCTGAGGGGTATACATGGACGGCTGAGGGGTATACATGGGCGGCTGAGGAGTAAACATGGGCAGCTGAGGGGTATACATGGATGGCTGAAGGGTACACATGGGCGGCTGAGGGGTATACATGGGGGGCTGAGGGGTAAACATGGGCAGCTGAGGGGTACACATGGATGGCTGAGGAGTACACATGGGCGGCTGAGGGTAAACATGGGTGGCTGAGGGGTACACATGGAGGGCTGAGGGGTATACATGGGCGGCTGAGGGGTAAACATGGGCAGCAGAGGGGTACACATGGAATGCTGAGGGGTATACATGGGTGGGAGAGGGGTAAACATGGGTGGCTGAGGGGTACACATGGTTGGCTGAGGGGTACACATGGGCGGCTGAGGGGTATACATGGGCGGCTGAGGGGTAAACATGGGCAGCTGAGGGGT
>JAHWFP010143726.1:0-17320 GCA_023313725.1 Lithobius niger | reverse complement strand
CGCCATTGTTTTTTTTTTTGGGGGGGGGGGGGGGTGTTACATTTTTTCCTCACCGGCCAGAGCCGGGGGGGGGGGGGCCCAGTTTTTTCCAGAGTCTCGTGGGGGGGGGGGGAGGGGTCATCGAAATTTTGGTGGCTACATTTTCATTTCCTCCGTCCGGCCTCCTCCTCCTCTCCTGGCCGTAAATAATGACCAGTCACCTGGAAGGCACCAGAGGTTCATATCGGAATTTTCTGATCACTCTGCTCGAGGGACAAATTACTTGACACATTTGGCCTAATCACCCAAATCTAGCCCTAATCACACGTGGCGCCTCCAGAAGAGTGCCAACGTACACCTTTTTGCGCTCACTGGCGTATACGGGAAAATAATCTAGACATATTACCTTTACCCATTATCCAACTCTTTCACTGGTGAAAGTAAGTAGGCTCTCAATACATGTTTTATATTATACCTGTAGCTTTTAGTTTTCTGTACAGCCGAAACGGCTGGGAAGACTGTAGGAAAGAATTTGTTCGTTTTCTTTTTTTTTTTCAGTGACAGCTAAGAGGACTTTAAGAAAAACACACGGCAAATAAAAACATCGTTGCGTCCTTACAGCTTTTCGATATAACTTAGTGAATAACGTGATCGTCGCATTTAACCACTACATGAAGACACGCAATCGTAAAAACAATAGGATTTCGTTAACGACACACATCAGCTTCATTTAAAATTGTCTCGACACCGTGTTGCATGGATGAGCAGACCTACTCTCGAACCCTATTCTCCATTACCTGCTAGTTACGAAATTAAAACGGCACGTAAAAAAATTAGACCTAATCGGTGAAAATTAGACGTGAAGTCTCGACACCGTGTAGCGTAAATGAATAGGCCTACTCTCGAACCCAATGCTTCGCTAGCTGCTACTTACGAAATTAAAACGGCAGATAAAAATTAGGCCTAAAAGCAAACAATTACGCCTATAATCTAAAACTAGGCCTGAAAGCTAACATATTTTTGACCAGCGATTGTGATGGTTACTGCTTATAGATTATACATTACTACCTTCAGAGATCGGTGATTACACGGATAGTCTTGATCCGAAGCATCTGCACGGATCTCAGGCGTCAGCCGGATCACGTTTTTGGTTGCGGGTTTTTGTTGTTATACGTCAAGTGCAGCGAGCGCGCCATCGCAAAAAAATTTCTTATTTGGAAAAATTAAAAAAAATAAAAATCATAATTTTTTTTGGATTCGGACTGTCCGGGTAAAAAAAGTTACATGTATCCAGCTGCCCCTCCACCAATTGCAGCTTGTATCGGATCATCGAATGTTATGCCAACAAAAGAAGCCTGAATGAATAGGAATTAGACAGCAATAAAAACTTATGTCACACTACTAATACTACTGATATTTGTACTGATATTATACTGACTTCCACTGATATCACTCTTTTGAATGGCGGATACTTGGTGGATTCTTTCAAACTTTTGGATTTTGACTGTAATCCCCTTATAGCTAGAAAATATCAACATATATCCACAGCTTTTCAATAAGAACATTAGCATTACAATTTAAACAGTACGATGGGTGTGTGAGGAAAGAGCGTAGAAAAAAGACCAAAAAAAGTTTAAGACCTGTTAATCTTCCAACGGATTTACAGAGCTTTACAGATTTGCTCTGGGATTAAAGATTTACCGCAAATCGTTATTTTGTGGGTGATGCAAGAAGTGAAATAAAAGTGCTACTTTTTTAATTTTTTTAAATTGCCGAAGAAATTTAATGTTCGTGCGGCTGAACCGACTCAATTTGGAACATTGCCAGACTTTTAGGCCGCCCGCGCACTGAGCAACTTGGCCGCGCGGCCATGTTGCTGCAGCCAATGAAAATGATTAGTGCGTGGTTTTACATAAACGGTAAGCATTCTCATTGTTTGCAGCGGCCTTGACGCGCGGCCAAGTCGCTCAGTGCGCGGGCGGCATTAGGGATGAAGAAATATCTGGTAAAGGGAGGTGCCAACCCGGGGATTAGATCCGGGAAACCTCCGATCGTCATAGGGGTCGAAATTGTTCAGAATTGGCCAGAATAATTCCCATAGCTGCTAAAGAAGCATGGTAGCCTCTCACGCTACCCTGGCCGGCAGTCCTGGGAGGGACTTTGCCAAGATCCCCTTTCAAGGGGTTCTACCAGATTCGTAAACCTCCAGCACCCAGTCTGGGCTCTGTCACTGCTCAGCCACGATGATCACCATACAAAACTTTTGTATTTCAGCCAAAATTTTGGCTGTGTTCACAAAAAAATATAGATGAAAACACAAATAAAACGATCTTAAGTTACAAGGCCAAGATTTTGGCTAAATATAAAAATTCTCGTTCTTTTATGTTAGGGCGCGTTTACGCAGCGACTCACCGTTGCATTCTCGTAGCTAGAACTCAATCGCGATGGCGAAGGTGACAACGCTAAATGGATTAGCTAAATCCGACATCGTTTGAGTAAATACTTGCAGTCTTATAATCCGTGCCAATAATATAAAGAATTCCTCACGACGAAACTATTTTTCGAAACGCTCTTGAACTCACGTTATTTGCTGTTTTCGTTGCAAGGCGGCAGACATAAAATCGCCGCCATGTTGGAATTTGAGGTGATTTCTAGCTTCTAGCTGCGAGAATGCAAAAGCGAGTGGTTGCGTAAACGAGCCCACATTGTGGGGCTTTGCCAGTCAGGTAGGATTTTTTATTTTACTTAAAAATTTACAAAAGATTTAAGTAAATTTTAATGATTTACATGAAGTTTTGTTTGCAGGATTTACACGGATTTACAAGTGATTTCAAGAGTTACATAATTTTTTTCAGATTTATACAGAATTGCAGCTTACATGAAGATTTGCTAGGATTTAAAGATTTACAAAAGATTTAAACAAGATTTAAATGATTTAAGCCAGATATACGTGATGTACAAGATTTGTGCTAGATTTACAAGATTTGAATGATTTATTTATACATGGTTTGCACAAGATTTGCAACGGATTTTTAACTCAAAATCTTGGGTGCGCTAGCTGCCATTATTAGTTCCGTGTCGTGATAAGAGATGGCACTAAACGTTGGTCGCACGCGAACGCCTATTAAAACTCGATCGAAACTTTAAGTTTCGCTTTCTTTTGAGCGATCCTTGCGAAACTATGGCTTAGTCATGTTAAGTAGGCACTTTTTCCACCAGTCACGTGTTTCATTTCGTTGGACGGTAACCATTTGTTCACAGTACGCTTAAACACTTGCGCAGTTACATTTTAATAGACGTTCGGCATTCAGAACAAGAGAATAAATATATATTTACATAATTATATATCTCCAGCAGACATATATATCTCGTATTGTTTGCTACGTTATCGTTTCTGTTCGAATGCCCAATAGCCGTAATGAAAATGTTTATAGTCACGATCCCCATAGAGCCTACACCTTTCATCAGAACAGACGCAGTTCTTGCTCTTGTGGTAGGTGATTGTTTATCATCAAAACCAGGTGTTAGGGATCGGTCATTAGTTTTCGCCGGGGGGGTAGGGGGGAAGGGGAGGAAATTGGGGGATGAGGTCATACATTTTTAGGCCCCCACCAAGGGGAGTGATCACCAAAAACAATGACCAAACCAGAGGAAAATGTCGTTTCTGAAGCTCAAAAAGAAAACTTTCAGTCAAAATTTCTAAAAAACGCCCCAACTCCTCCCCCGCCCCTACGTTGTGAGTGTTTACACGGTTTTGAAGTTGTCAGTGTCAATAATAGTCTACCTAGTGTAGTTTTTTTTTAATGAACTTTGAGAAAACCCTGGTTTTCTGGTCGCTTGGGTTTTTCCGTTTTTCAGGTGTTGCGTATGTTGGGGGTGTGACCATACAAGCATACAGTGCGTTCATCAGGCGTATTGTATGAAACTCCAGATAAGATTTACAGGAGGCCCTTGTTTAACTTTTTTGTAAATATTTATTTGAAATAAATTCGTATAAAAATTGCATCTTCAAGTTGCAGGAAAAACGTTGACATTCACGCCGATTTTGTAAAAATACTTGCTTCCGGGACTCCACCCTGGACCCCACCAGGTAAGTTTATGGCGCTTCCCCAGACATCTTGCCGAGCCCACCCTCTCCCGCCGCGCGAAGGGCCCCTGCATTACATTCCAGGGGATGCCCGACCTCTCCAATCCAATCCAAGTCCTACCCCCAAAGTTACAGCAAAGACGATCGTTAGAAATAAGGAAACAATTTAGAAAATCCGAATTTGTTTAATCTTAGTCGGAATCCCATCACAGAGGTGTCTTATTACTAAAGACGATCGTTAGAAATAAGGCAACAATTTAAAAAGACCCAATTTAGTTAATCGTACTCGAAACCCCATCACAGAAGTGCTTTATTTCTAAAGACGATCGTTAGAAATAAGGCAACAATTCAGAAAGTCCCAATTTGTTTGATCTTAGTCGGAACTGAGGTGCCTTATTTCTAAAAAGATCGTTAGAAATACGACAACAATTTAGAAAGTCCCAATTTGTTTAATTGTAGTCAGAACCCCGTCACAGAGGTGCCTTATTTATAAAAGCGATCGTTAGAAATACGGCAACAATTTAGAAAGTCACAATTTGTTTAATATTTATCGGAACCCCCTCTAAGAGGTGCCTTATTTCTAAAGATGATCGTTAGAAATACGACAACAATTGAGAAAGTCCCAATTTGTTTAATTGTAGCCAGAACCTCGTCAAAGAGGTGCCTTATTTCTAAAGACGATCGTTAGAAACAAGACACAAATTTAGAACGTCCCTATTTGTTAATCTTACTCGGAACCCCGTCACAGAGGTGCCTTGTTACTAAAGACGATCGTTAGAAATAGGGCAACAATTTAGAACGTCCCAATTTGTTTAATCTTATAGTCAGAACCCAGTCACTGAGGTGGTTTAATAATATTTCATTACATTTCATTTACAGTATATACTCAAGGAGAATACGTCCATTTTTCGATTGACGAAAGGTCTGAAGGGATAAAAAAAAGGACTGAACAACAAAAATCGACAAGTTCTCATCATAACTTATTAAGAAAATGAAGCAAATCTCTTGTCGACGCAAAGCTGTCGTTGTTACTTTGTGGGCGTTCATAACAATCATCTGGATGTTTGGCTTTTGTCGCTTCATAAGCCCTATTCAAAGGGAAGTCGAAAACAAATACGAAGAGGATATTCCAGAAACACAACTTGAAAGTCCAATTTTACGCAATGGTGAACTGATATCGGTGGTTAATCAAACACAACGTTCTCATCCTTCATTGCAAAGACCCAAGAAGAAGAATTTAGCTATGAGGCTTAAAAAGTGATGACTCATGCTTCTGTTAGTCCAGTCTTTTTTTTTAATGGAATAATACGGTGATTTACATTTGATATTACAATAATAAAATTTGTTATATATAAATAATAATAATAATAGTTTTATTGTTTCACAATGATCGAAGTTTTTTAACAAAACCTTGTCTCAGCTACAAACATGAAGCATAAAAAGTAAGCATGTAAATAAATAAATAAATAATATAATATAAATAATAGTAATTACTTAGTGTACATTAATACAATAACACAATCTCATAATCAGTGATTACACTAATATCAATTCTGACTCATCATAACCATCCCATAATAATTTGTATAATCAATTTTTAAGACTGAAGTATTAAAATGTCATCGTAATATAAAATTTATCCATAGTAATAATAAAAATAATAATAATGAATTTTTTGCACAAAGCGACAATAAGGATAGCAGAATGAGGATAGAACCTCACTAACACCGGGATCCTAACATTAAAATGGAGTAATACAACAAACATTAGGCAAGGAAAAACACATGCAAAAAGTAAAAAAACTAAAAACACTTCGTAAAGCCAGACAGGTCATGCTACATAAGGTCAGTTTTAAATTTGTCAAGACTGGCCGTTCCCACCAGCTTCAATGGGAGACTATTCCAAGGCTTCACTGCATATCGTTCGAGTTAAAAAAAAAACTTCGTACTGTCTCTCCGAACCATCCTCACCTTCAATTTAAGCGGCTGACCTCGAGTATAATTATTTCCCCGAATACAGAAAAACACATTTGCGTCAGTATGAGTCAAGCCATTTACGATTGAATAAGAAAGAGAAAGGTCTGTATGAACCCTCTTCAGCTCAAGTAATTCAACCCCTAAACAATCCAAATGCTGCCGATAAAACAGACCTTGCATGCCTAGCAGGGATTTAGTGAAGGAACGTTGAACAGATTCTACAGTAATGATGTCCGTGATAAGGTAAGGCGGCCGCACCTGGCATGCATATTTCACAATGGGTCTTACATAAGCCTTAAAAGCTTTTACAAGTGTAGATTTATCTGGCGAGAGGAAACTTTTTTTTTTATCACGTCGCCAACCGTTTAGCTTCGGCCACAGCAATGTTGTAATGTGTAGACATTTTAAATTCGTAGTTAGATGAATCATATCAAAAACCAAAACTGGTAAAAGGTGCCGCCAAGTTCCGAATGGTTCGGCCCTTCAAGGAGTGATATCAACAAACCAAAACATTAGCCAAGTTAATCGCACCGCTTGATATTTCGAAGGTTAAATGAAAACTAGAACATTGCTACCGACCTTATCAAACCTACTAACAATGTCCTATTGTCCCTGTATAATCCAAGGTCCCCAAAGTTAGGTGAAGTGTGATACTGGGTGTTCCGAAAATAAAGAGAACTCGGACTCTTTGGAATCCGACTGTCCTACCCTTCTTCGGGGGGGGGGGGGGGAAAATGAGGAAAGGGGGGGTTTTGGGGGTGTGGGGTGTCGCCCGGGGGGGGGGGATTTTGGAGAGACGGCCCGGGTTCGGAAGAAGGGGGATTAAGTTAAACAAGTTAAACACAATGACGTTTTATAATCTACTCCAATACTCAACGCAACTCATAAAGGTTTTTCCCCAATAACAACGTGACATTTATTACAATTGAAATACATCTACGGCACATGATTGCTCAAGAGCTAAGACGGGCGTTAAATGTTGGTATCATTAAGAAAGAGGAATCAAGCAAGGTTTAATAGAACTGTTTAGGTATAAAGCGATGGTTCTTCTACGGAATTGTAGCTGTTTTCAGAAGGACGAACTCCGACGGAATTCAAAACGTTGCACCCCCTGGATTCCTTCCTAACAACAGAGAGAAACGAGCAAAGATTAGAATCTCGACGCACTAAGCCTTAATCAATCAACCTAGGCACCTTTACCCCTCTTCTTAGGTTAGACAGCACTACACTATTTTATAGTTCTATTCGAACAATTTACACATTTTGCGTCATTCCTCACAAGCGTGGACTCGGTAATTAACCCTACTTTATGGCGAAGCACCAATCGCAAAAGGCAAGGCACGGATAACACATGAAGCAAGTTTGTATTACCTTTATCATGCTGGTTACATCTTTCTCGAAGTCTTCGGAAACTGGCGTAAGAAGATTAGCCTTCCAGAAGCGACAGAGAAGAAGGATGGCAAACTTTTTATCGGGACCAAACACCATACGAGATCTTCGCACTCCCGGCCATGTTGCTTTCTTCACACACCTTGGGATGACGTCAAATGTGAAACGTCACGAAGCCTCAATAGTAGTCCGCAAAATTACGCTGATGCGTGCAGTGAAGCCAAGTCCAACCCCATGGCGGCCTGGAGGTGGTATGGGACCCAACAAGTTGGCCCAACGCCTACGTGTCAAGAGCTCACGAAGGAAGATGGCGGTCGTTTTTATACTCAAGGAGAGATTTGTATAAAAGATAAAAAAGATTAGATCTTTAGAGCAAATATTATAGATCTATTAATGTTTTTAAGATTTAGATTAATAAAAATATTACAGTCGAAGACCGTAATTAGGGCAAACACTCAACAACTATAATATAGGAATTATTAATAAATTAAATGATGACGTACATGATGACGAGGTCAAACGCACAACATACATGGAGCAATCGCACCACCAAAGCCGGCATTTCTCTTACCTACTGCAAATCAACCGCAGGTGTGAGCCTAAGAGCAAAACAATTGGCGGCAAGGCCATAGTGAAGCACGACACGACAAATATCTCTAGATGGTCAGAATGCAACTCATTTGGACGATCCGATTGGCTAAAAGCCGGAAGCTCGTGCAAACGAATTCAGACTTGCACCTGAAAGTTATGGCCAATGCAACGTAGGTATATAATCGAGCAACAGTTCTACGTTTTCATAACGTTCAACTAAGTTCTTAATTCCCTTTTAACTTACAATAACTGTCGTCTACAGTACGCTGCCATAGTAGAAGCCTGGCACAGTAAACAGGAAGCAGCTACCATTAAGGAAGGAAATGTCTCGGCTCTGTTTCGTCTTTACCGTCAAAAAACGGGTACAGCCCGGACTCTACCTCCATTAAAATTGGGCGAAACATTTGTAACAGATAACAGCGACAAAGCCGAAACCTTAAATACGATTTTTGCTGCAAACAGTATTATTGATGACGGCTCATGTCTTCCGGACTTCTCCGCACTCGATCCTACTATTAGAATTTGTGAACAGGTTGACTTTTCACCCCTCCAGGTTAAGCACAAAATCAACAAGCTTAAGCCGAGCCATGCAGTGAGTCCCGACGGGTACTCAGCATTTTTCTTCAAACAGATTGCACAGGAAATTAGTTATCCTTTAGCAAAGCTTTTCAACCTTTCTTTTTGTACGGGTGTGGTACCAGACGTTTGGCGCTCTGCCCTAGTGGTCCCAGTCCTTAAAAAGGGTGATTCGTCAAACCCAAATAATTACCGCCCCATTGCATTGACTGCTGTGCCATGTAAAATCATGGAATCAATCATCAGAGATGAGATGATGCAATTCCTGCTAGCGGGGTCATTGATCCATCCTGACCAATTTGAGTTCATGCCTGGTCGTTCGGCAACTTACCAACTTCTTATGGTACTCGATCTCTGGACTTGTGCGCTGGACTTAAATGTTCCCTCTGACACTATTTACTTCGACTTCCAAAAGGCATTTGAGTCTGTGGTTCATAGTAAACTTATGTTCAAATTGCAAAAAATTGGTATTAGCGGAGATCTCTGGCGATGGATCCTTGCTTTCCTTTCAAATTGTTCGCAAAGAGTCCAGGTGGAGGACTCGCTCTCTTCGTCAACAAACATTATTAGCGGAGTCCCCCTGGGCTCTGTGTTGGGCCCACTCCTGTTCGTTATTTTCCTAAATGATTTACAGTGCTCCCACCATGAAATCACTGGTTTCAAATTTGCAGACGACTTGCAGCTTGGGCCTACGGTATTAACCACTGGAAATACTCTTGCCCTTGAGACTGAAATTAATCGTGTTTCGGAATGGGCTACTAATTGGCAACTTCCTTTATCTATACTTAAATGTAATTCATTCCATGTTGGAAATTCTAATCCATGTCACTCCTACTTGCTTGATGGCACCGTTTTGCCCAATGTGGAAGAGGTTCGAGATCTTGGCATTTGGTTCACCCCAAACCTAAAGCCTTCTCTTCATTGCCACAAAATTACCGCAGCGGCATTTCGTCGGCTTGCTGTTATAAATCGTTGCTTTACGTCGGGAAATCTTCGTATAAAGGTTTGGGCGTTCAAGGTCTTCGTGCACCCTCTTTTGGAATACGCAACCCCCGTGTGGTCCCCTCATTTGCTGAAGGATATTGATTTAGTGGAATCGGTTCAGCGTCGTTTCACAAAAGGTTTGCCGGGTTTAAGAAACTTGTCTCCTGATGCACGTTTGAGTGTTGCAGGGTTGGAAACACTTGAATTACGAAGATTAAAATTTGACCTTCTGCTTATTTTTAAAATTTTACATGGTTGTCTTTCTGTTGATTTGCCATTCTTCGATGTTCGTTCTGCGAGTGTAACTAGAGGTCACTCTTGGAAACTTGAGGTCCCCAAGTCTAGACTTAATTGCCGCAAAGAGTTTTTTGCGATCAGAGTGGTTCCGGCTTGGAACTCATTGCCAGAGGAGGCTGTGTCCGCTCAGACTGTGTCTGGTTTTAAACGTGTACTGAATGGTCTCCCCCTCACCAACTTTTGAAAAGGAGGCATTAGCCAACCTACTACTGTTTTTGGGACTGGTGTTAGTGGCTACACAGCCCTTCCATTTTCCCTCCACCTTCTGTGGAAAACTCTATTATTATTATTATTTATTATTATTATATTTCCGATGTACTGGTTTTTATGCATTTCTTTATTTACGCTACTTATTTTTATTTGCTGACTTTACTGTTTTATTGACTCGTTTTATTATCTATAGTTTGTAATTAAATGTTTCTTATTTTTGGCCTAAATATGAAAGACAAAACAAGCTCCCGCAACCAACAAACCAAGCTTATTGGCTGTTCTATTGCTTCTTACCTACAGTTTTCATTAAATTAATTTTGTTTGGCCTATAAGTAAGAACGGCAGAACAAGCACCCACAAGCAACAAATTATCCTTCCCCTTCCCTTCCCCGCCTCCCCCATCAGCACATAAAAAATGGTCGTAGTTGAGTGTATAAATTGTGGAGCATTAGCTTTGTACTTTGATCTGAGGATAGCATTTGTAACGCTGGCCTTAGCCAATAAGGTGAATAAACACGTTGAAGTTGTACTCAGTTAGTTTATTCACAAGGCCACGCGGGAATTTGTCCCTTAATGTGGTAATTGTGGTTCAGTAGGAAAGATGTTGAAAGTTTGGGATCGGCTCCCAGAGTGAGGAGCATACCAGTGCAGTCTCTTTTATACCAGGAGCTTCTTCCAGAGTGTGTACTCAGGTGGAGCCACTATAAGGACCATGAGCCTCTAGCTTTTACAGCTCCCTCCTGTGGTAACAATATTACCAGCTGTATACTGAACCAGAACTAATCCCAAGGTTACTTTATATAAATACACATGATTTAGTACAAGACAATAATATTATGACAACAAGATATATTCAGTAGCTTTACATAATATACGGCAGTGACACGACGTAGTATTATTGTGTATAACTCTATGGTGGAGCCAGTAACTGGGTTAGTTGCAAGGAGCACTGGAGGGAGAAAGGAAGATCGTCTTATTGAAGCCAATGCTATTAGACTGGATTTCGTAAGCCTATAATGCGCGATTTTTGTTGTTGGAGAAAACAACGTTCTTTTAAGCCTAAGAAATCCGCTCTCAAAGCACTGACTTGACTAGAAGTGCCGTTTTTTCCGTTACGTTTTAATCTAGTGCACCTTGTAGCTATTACCTCCAAATGGTGTCTCGTAGCCAATATGACGTCACTTGACGCTGCTCTATAGGCTATAGCAACAGTAGTGGGAACCCAAGCCCAAGGCCAAGGGCCCCAGGACACCCTAATTAGGATGTTAGGTTAGGTTAAGCTACTACGTGCAAGGTGGACAGAATCTCCCATTGCACACTGATAATTCTCGAAAAGCCATCGTTTTAAAACAACATTTTGCACTGTTTTGTTGCACGCTGTTTTACTCCAAGCTATTTTGTTGTGATACTGCTATGTCGCCACGCTATTTTGTCGGGTGCTGTTGTATCGCGCGCTGTATTATCGTTGCGTTGTTATGATGTCGCTATTTCGTCACGCGTCGTTATTTCCACCCTATTTTGACGGAATACCGTGAAATTCCAGTTCGACCGTTCGTTTGGATTGCACTCAGACTATAATACCCCTTCCACATTGGGGAAAAAGTCCGGACCTGCCCCGGATCCGAGCCTGACATTTCCACACGGCACTCCGACCGAGGCCCGGACCCGACCACGACTTTCAAGTCCTACTCAAGATTGGGATTTGAAATGACGACTCCGACCCCTGTTTCAGTGTTGATAGGGTCGGAGCACGGAAATTTAGGGAAACAGTTTTCAGCAATTGCGAGATATTGGGAAAGCTAGCGGAGGGGATAGGAGGGGAGAAAGGAACAACGATAACACCGAAAATGTTGTAGCGAGAGAAAAATTAACGAAAGCCCGGACCTTGGACGCGATGCCGGAGTTCAGTGTGGAAAGGGTTTTTTTAGGAAGCTGGGTGTCGGATTTTGCCAGTTGGTACAAGTCGAAGCCCAAACACTAAACGTGGTGTTCAGGGTCCAGCGTGGAAGCGGCATAACCAACCAACGTGATCAGCATTTTCAATTTGGTTCCTGTTACAGCCTTCGCTGCGCTCACTTACTCCGCCAGTAAGGGTGTTTCGTCGAATCAGTTTCTTGATTTTTGGCGGAAGGGCAATTCCCATTTCGCCGAATCGTGTTTCGCCAAATTATTTTTTTCGAAGCTGCCTGCCTCGCTCGCGGTGCCGCCCTCGCCACGGTTAGACACATAATATCAGAAGCCGCAAATAATCACAAATTCCTTCCAAGCAGAAATGGTTTTCTAATGTTAAGTTTTTAACGAATATTTTGATTTGGTGAAGAGGATTCAGCGAAATGTGAATCGGTGAAGGGGTCTAGGCCCTAGGCAGGGCCATTGTAGCCAGCCCACAGCTTTCAAAGCGGCCGTCTGAGTAAAAAATTGAAAAGTTCGATGAATTCTGTAAAAAGTTCAGCATGTTTTTGATACTATTGTACATAGCTAATTCTTACGGCTAATAAATACATCAGGTTCAGGGTTCCAGCCAACCTACGGACAACCTGGAAAACGCAGGAAATAAAAAAATTCGTTGAAACTCTTGAGCATTTTCTGACGTTTCTCATAAAAACCTTGATAATTCAAGGAAAATAAATGAAAGCCTCACTTCTAGCCATAAAGGCCAAGTGTATTAAACATATAATAATAATAATAATCATTTTGTTGACGGAGCAACAGGTCTGGCAAGGATCCCGATGATCGCTGACTGCCAGCCTTAATAGGGGCTGCATTTAAAATGTGTAACTAAAAACTAAAAAAAAAAAACTTTGAAAGATAGGGAATGCGAAGGGGGAAAGTAAAAACTAATACAAGATAAAATTAAAAAAGCTGGCGTATACGTAAAAATTAATTTTTAAAAATTGCATGACCAATGGAAAGGTGGGATCAAATTAGGAAAGGTCGGTTAGGATGTCAACTGCCTTACCACCAAGGTTAGACCTGCCAGAGACACAAAGGTCCCCGATGGTATCGCCAGTCAAATGGAAAAGAAGGAGAAGGGTGGATGGCCATTTGTCAAAATACAAAACAATGTCCGGACATTGTACGGTAAAAAGTGTGATTGTTGTACTTTGGAATTGCTATCTAAACGTTCGTTAAATCAGGCCACTGTTTTGCACAGTGTGACCAAATAAACTAGGGAAACTGGAAACAAATGTGAAAAAAGAATTTCTTTCTAAAATTACAGTAAATAGCATGGAAATTGATCTCAACTCCTCTGGAAAACTGGAAAACTTTTGGATTTTATTTCAATATTTTGGTGGAAACCCTGTGTCCTAGATATAATATTGGCAAGGTTGGTTTCTGCTGGGGGAAAAATAAATTCTGTCTACGGTCCTAGGGTTAGAGGATGGAGAGAATAACTCCTCAAAAATAAATCTGACCCCCCCCCCCCCTCCACCCTCCCGCTACAAAAGAACAAACCTTTTATTTAATCCTATTTTCCAATGCTCTCTTCCCCTGTAAAAATTATTCTTAAGCTTTATCGGGAAGCACAGAGATTAAACACTACGGCAATATAAATCTAACACGATGTGCCCTGAGGAAAGGTTAATGGTGTCAGTTTTCATCAGTGCAAATTGATGGAAACTCCCATTCACTTTCGCTCCGTTTGATGACATCATGTCATTGGCTATACTCTCCCGCCATCGTCCTCCCAACACCCCCCTGCCCCCACCCCTCACCAAATGGAAAAATAGGACTCTGTTACGGCGCCCACAAAACCAGTTATGTCTTCGCTACATGTTAAATCAGCGCATACCGCACAACTCATATTATGGCTAGTTCGAATTTCAAATGAACGTAGAGCAGTGATAGACATCTCAAATTCGTCGGAAGTGAGGCCGGCTACTCATTTCGCATCGAGACGGATCGGAGAAAAGGTTATTACGATTAGGTGCCGCCCTCGCAAACTATTAAAAAGTCTGCGTTCTTAAGGACGAACAATTCCTCCTTGGTTGTTATAGACGTTTCTGGTTTTTAAAAGGAAGCGATCCGACACGGAACTTGCTACAATGTTATGTTTGACGGACGGCGAAATTCTCGGAATTTGAGGCCACCGCCATGATGTTTGGAAGCATCCGTCACCTAGTCCCACGCCTGCTCCACGCACCGATTTCCGGGAAGTGCTGTCGAAGAAAACAAATCGGTGGACACGTAATTTGACACTAAAAAAACCTACGTCAAACTTGCCGTGGCGGGATATTGCACATATTACGATAAAAATCTCTTCGATTTTTGTAGATTTTGCGAATCAGTGGACGTGCTATTTGAAAGTCTGCGGACAAGCAGGATTACTCATTCGACAAGGTCAGTAAATTTGATACTTTCAGGGCAAACAAGACGAACGTTATACATTTTTGCACATTACCAGTAGATGAACAACAAGGTTAAAGACACGAAATTAGTAAATTTCGTTGTAAATATTAGTAATATGTTTAGGAAGGTTTGGGACATGACGAACCTCCTTAAACGTGCTAGAGTGAGAAATACCGGTTCACCCAATTGGTTGCACCCAGCCCTAGAGGAAAATCACATAATTGACCCACCCCGACCTTTTGGGTACCTAAAGATTGGGTACCTAATAGTCATAAGACTATTCGCACATGCAAATTATAGACCTAATATAGGCCTAATTACTCATATATATAGTCCTCATTACACAAATGTATAAGCCACATCACACAAATGTAGGCCTAATCAGGCCTAGTCACGCAAATATAGGCCTAGTCACACAAATATAGGCCTAATTACACAAATTACAGGCCTAATTTCGCAAATGTAGGCCTAATCACACAAATATAGGCCTAGTCACACAAATATAGACCTAAAATCACACAAATATAATAAGCGTGATCACACAAATACAGGCCTAATCACACAAATATAGGCCTTATTACGTGTGGCACCATCAGTGGAGTGCCAACACACTGTACTGAGTAGCGTTTGGGTGAAATCGTTCAGCTGTTAAAAGCTGTCTCCGCGATTCAATTTAGCAATAATGACAGAAACGTATAGTACAGCCAACTTTGTGAGCAGGTTACTATAAGCACGGCACGACAAGTGAACAGCAGTAATAACGTTAAGTATTCATGTTCTAGGCCTAATCATGAGTTTGAGATTCCTGGTCTTTCAATCGGGCCTCCGATACAACTCGATCTTACTACGATCTTGCTAGCTTGCTACGTGAATTTAACATCAGGTTACAACAAGGTGATACGAGGGGGGGGGGGGGGGGGCGAGAACTGTAATCTAAACCTTTAATATTATCCGTGGGGTCTTCCGTTTTTTTTTTTTTTTGCTGTAGCTAATACAATAAAAATAAGACCAGTCCCTACAAACGAACCAGCGTCATAACCGGAAGTGTACGCTCGTGCTCGCAAGTGTGCCGCGACAAGGCCCCGGAAGTTGGCGACAAGCGACCTATAACATGAAAAAAAGTCGGTTTTGAAAATGTTTAAGCCGACTTAGGGTGGCTGCAAGCCAAAGTCGACAAAACGTCTGACGACAGAACATTTTGTCGAAACCTGTCTCACCATGCTGCAGACGCTCTCCAAAACAATAGGATATGAGCTGAGCGCCACACACCGGATGCGATACGTCTTTAGGCGTCTCACGACAACAAAGCGAAGCTCCTTCTAGCTTCGTGTGACGGGGGTCTCTCCACCAGATGCGACGTTTCGTCTTGCAACGACGTTTTGTCGACTTTGGTGCGCAGCCACTAGACACTAGCCGGGGTTCGGACAATGGCTGGAAAAGCTAGTCAAGTCTGGCAATTCATTAGGGTGTTTTCTAGGCCTTAAAAGGCGATTCAGCTCTGGAATTCTGACAGATCGTCAATATTAGGCAATAGCACGAAATTCAATGACACCGACGGCCTAATTTTCAGAAAATTGGTTCACACGATATTTTTTTTTTTTTTTTTTTTTTTACGGTAATAATTCCCTGAATCACCTTTGCTCTTTGTATAGACGGCTGTGCCTGTATTCACAGTTGGAATAAAAACACGTGTTAGTACCAATAATTCTCTTTCCTACACTGCAATATTTCCTCTTGTTTCCACGATCTTGCCTGTTGTAGTTCTAAGCTTGGGCAAATTGTACAGTTTTAAAATAAACTGATTGTTGGTATTCGTATTTGCTTACACACAAAAAAAAAATGCGCCACATGTCAAAAAAAAATTGATAAAAAAAGTTTGAGTAATTTATGTCCACAGACTTGTAAGCACGTCCATTAACTCTAGTCTAATATTAATATCACTACTTACCAGAAACTTGGCGGCAGCCATAACCATACGGCGAAAACATGATGGCCCATCTTTTGAGGGGTTTTGGTGTGATTTCCTCCTGCCATATAACAGCCACGCGCAGATCGCCATCCGCGCATGGACTCGGCGTAGTCAACAAGGCCAACTGAGATAGTAGCTGCGTTCCTAGCAGTGAGGAACGCAGTACTATCTCAACTGGCTTTGGGCCTAGTAGACGAAACATCATCAACGCAAATTTGTGTCACCGCAAACCGGAAAGATTTTCGGATTTTAACATCACACTTTATAATTTTTTAGGCTAGTCTTGTATAAATTTTCTTCGGCGACCTATTGGCATAAATAATTTTAATTTGTACCGCATTAGTCTTTTAGATTTTTGATCTCATGGTAATTATTAGCAAACGATAAAAAATTAGTAGCCCTACACACCCACACAGGTGAAACGTAATGGTTATTGTGAGCGCGCAAAGGATCATATAATCGCAGGATGCCATTAAGTTAGTTCCCAATATTCAGAAAAAAATCTCGTAGACGCCACATTTTAAAACGGATTTTCCGCAAAGGATTTTCCGTCTAACGGTAAGTAAATAGAACTTTGAGGCCGTACTTCATGTAGAAATGGCGTTGGGAAGAATGTACCTTTAACTACACACTAACCGAATCAGCGGTCTGACCAACTATGCAGCTAACTTACTAACCTACACCATCTTTTAAACTATGAAGATGACCAGGCTATTATCAATTATTTTCTCCCAAAAGACGACAACGACTGGCTGTGAATCAGTTATTTACTCCAAAGGGCGTTTCTGAAACCATGAAAGATAAGGTGGAAGAGCCGGGGGGGGGGGATGGGTGGCAAGATGAGTCTCATCCCCTACAAATTCTCGGTGTCAACAACAAATAATTCTTTGATCTAATCATTCCTCTGCGCAA
>JAHWFP010143725.1:0-12193 GCA_023313725.1 Lithobius niger | reverse complement strand
GGTAATTTTTTTTAAAGCATGGTCGAAATGTCGCCGGCAAGATATAGCTGACTTTTTTTCCTTTAGTGATCCAAAGAGGATGGCAGGTTCCGAAGACTGAAGCAGTAACCCTTGACTTTCGATTTGCACAAATCACATGGGATGTCTGGTGTGGGCACTGTTGACAGCTGAAACATCTCGGGGTGAAGTGGTTTGAAGTCGGCAGTGTTATCATATTGCCAAAGAGAGTAGGATTGGAGGTTGAGGGCTTCGGCAGTTGCCTTAACGGATTTCCATGCTTCAGTTAAAACCTCCTGTTTTTTTGCGGTAAAGTTCGTCGGAGGATTGTTGGAGATAGAGTTGGGCATTTTCGTCCAGGGGTTCCTCTGCATAAATCACAGGTTTGGCAGGGAAGGATGAAGGTTTAATTCGGGGATCGGATGGTCTTGGATCGCAGTGGGTGTTGGAAGTGACATGAGGGTTTATATGATGGCTTCATCGTCTGCAGGTCCGAAATGGGGTGGAAAACCCATTGGCAGAATTCCTCAGGTGGGTTTAGTCCTTGATGAGGAGGGGTTGTAGAGTCGTTCTTTTTTGTAGGGCGTCATGGAGGAACTTTGTCAGTTAGGTCCTTGAGTTGACTGGCGTTGATCGGACGTAGATTGTTTACTTCTGCTTTCAATTGTTCAAGGAATTTGTCCTGGAGGAAAAGTAGGAATGGCTTTACCTTCTTGCAATTTGTGGCAAGTTGGGTTTTTGCCCGGTCGTTAAGCCTTAGCTTGTGTTTAATGGTTTTGAAAATGCGGTCATGATTTACGTCGACGATGTTGTCCGAATCAAGACCGTAGAGAGGGGTTTTAGGCACCTTCAAATCTGTGGGGATTGCGCGACCCAAATGAAGAGGTGTTGTGGGGTTGTTCTCTGGTGAGTTTGAAGCTGTGGAGTCGAGGTGGAGTCAAGGAGTTTCCACATCGTTGTTGTCGTGTCTCGGAGAGTGAGGGGTGGCAGGAATTTCCAAATCATGGGAAGGTTCCACATCATCTTCGACGGGAGGGTCTTCTTGGAGAGGGGAAGAAGGGCTTTCATCCGGAGGAAGGTTCCGAGGTTGGATTTTATTTGACACATCAGAATTTGTTGAGTGGATGGTTGCTGTACTCTCCGGAATATTGATAAAAAGTGGAAAGTTTACCCACGATTGTTGTGAGAGTGGGGTTCCAGTTTGGGAGTTCAACGGTGTTTTCCCCGGAGTCTTGGGGATGTTGGTGATGGTGCAGGAAGGGGAACATTTTGGAGTCGGTGTTGATGGTTGAGAGAGAAGACACCGCTTCCTCAATTCAGCCCCTTTATGTTCTTGGGCTTGTCTTTTGTGGGTTGCAGACGCCAGTTGTCTGGATGCGATGACATGCCACTCCTTGTGGGGGATTAAAACACAAATTCCACAGGGTTTGGAATAATATTCGCAAATGCTGTGGTACTGATAAACTGTTCGATGGAGGTCCAAACGGAGAGAATTGGAGAGGCCAGGACATTTACAAGAACCTGGGTCGTCGATACAGGGTGATCGTCGAAAATACACGTCTTCTTGACTTTCACCATGGTGGAAAAAGATTTTCGATCAGGT
The DNA here is from genome assembly GCA_023313725.1 of Lithobius niger. Taxonomy (NCBI): domain Eukaryota; kingdom Metazoa; phylum Arthropoda; class Chilopoda; order Lithobiomorpha; family Lithobiidae; genus Lithobius; species Lithobius niger. Next base: position 10,593 of record JAHWFP010143725.1, on the reverse strand, counting down.
TCGGAGAAATGTTATGTAGTGACACAAATGTAACAAAGCAGCACATGGTGTGTTGTTGGACGCGGGAAACGAAAGCTTCGAGGGACGCGACCGGAAATTGGGTGGGATGAACCATTGGGTAAGAGAGGGTGATGAGCGGCGGTGGCGCTGTACGACGTTGAATTGGCTGACAGAGAGATGCAGTAATTTGACGCTAGGTGAAGGATTCGTTGTGTGTGAAGGACGTTCCAATGCTGAGGTGATGTGTAGCGCGAGAGTCGACTTGTCCGCCGACCGAGATGGGGTGGGACTCGTTCGGGGAGCATGTGGAGTGTCCCTGGTGAAAAGACTGTAATTTTTGGCCGGAGAAGGAAGGGGTAGACGAAGGCCGTTCTTCGAAATTTGGGGGGCTGGACAAAGTGAGCTTGAAAGACATGAGGACGAAGACATTGTTTTTTTTTTGTCCGAAAGGCTGGTGAGATCTCGACGATCTTCCTTGAAAGCAGGGTGGGGAATCCTGATGCATTTGATTACGAATGAGTAGATGGGAGATGGGTCCTGGGATTTTTCTGTCTCCGGATCCCCAGGCACGATCTTCCCCCCCGCCTCCCTATTTTTTTTTTTGGCCGAAGGTGACGGTCTTAAGATAATTTTTTTTATTGAAAGACGGAATGGTGAGTCTTCTGATTCCAGACTTGGATGGTGAAGCGGGACAATCATTTCGGAAAATGGTTATGATGTTGCCATTAATCGAGATGAAAGTGGGAGAGCCTTGCTAGAGGGAGAGTCGTTTTTCGGAAAACTGAAAGCACGGCATGAAAGGTGGGGAGTCCATCCGAGAGGCAATCGGAAGGACTGGGATGTTTCTGTTACCTGAGGATGAAAGGAGAAATTGGCCAAAAGCCGAAAGCTTGATGAGATGACAGTGGGAATGCCATCGATTGTATGGGGGGGGGGGGGGGGAAACCCACGTGGTCTAGGTTCTTCTGTTTCCGGGCTGGAAGTGGCAAAATCTGGATGCTGAGGATGAGTGAAAGCCGAAAGCCGAAGCCCAATGGTGTGAGAGACGACAGGGTAAGACCGGTGGACAGGACCATGAGACCGAAAATCTTCTGTATATGGGCTCGGGTAAGATGTCCTTGGAAAGCCGAAAGGATGAAAGCTTGCAGTGATGGTGGAACGATCTTGGGAGAAGCCACGGTGTTTTCGTTCTAGTAAGGTGAAAATGAGTGCCGGGCTGTTGATTGGAGGTTGACGGAAAGTCGAAAGATGAAAGCTGAAGCTAGCTGCCTTGATGCCAGGAGTCTGTGGGTCCATTCAGAGAGGCATGGGAGGGGAGCCACGGTGCTATCGTTTCCAGTGATGCGTAAATGTCCGCCGTACTGTAATTGTTTTGGTTGGTGATTGACCGAAGATGAAATCCGAAAGCTGAAGCTAGTTGATGGGTACAAGGGAGATGGTGGGATGGTTCCAGGAGGCACGATAGCAGACCCCATAGCGTTTTCGTTCCCAGTGAAGCATTAATATCTGCCATTTTGGTTTACTTCGGCTGGGGAAAGTTGGCCGAAAGCCAAAAGGTGAAAGCTGGGCGAGGTGAAAAGACTGCTGAAGCTGGTTGACGGGATCGTGGGGGTTCGATAGGGGCCTATGGTGTTTTCGTTCCTAGTGAAGCATTAATGTCCGCCATATCGGTTGTCTTCGGCTGGTGGAAATTGGCCGAAAACCGAAAGGTAAAAGCTGGACGGGGTGAAAAGACTGCAGGGTCTGGAGGAATGTATCCACGAAACACGGGAGGGAAGCCACGGTGTTTGCGTCTTGAGTGAATCGTAGGTGACCTGTTGATCCTAAAGGGTTTGGCTGAAAGCCGAAAGACGGAAGCCGAGGTTCAGTGAGGCAGTGATGGATCGGTCCTGGGAAGACAGTAAAACGTCAGTATCAGGCAATCATTGATTTTCGGCAGGGGGTCGACCGGAAGTAGAAACTTGGTACGGATTCGGGAGATGACTGGAGGAGGACCATGGTGTATCGTTGACCTTGGGACGTAGGACTTCGGCGCCGAAACAGGGTGAAAGGTGAGAGGAGACGTGGGTCGATCTCGGGAGACACTTAGGAAGGGAGCCACGGTGCTTTCGTTTCCAACATAGCGAGGAAGTCCGCTAGCTTGACGAACGACGTAGACGACGAGAGCGATGGTCTGGGCAACCGAAAGACAGAGGTTTAGAACCGGCCTGAACAGACGGAGGGTAGGGCGGACCTGGGAGGCACCGGTAGGGAGCCACTATGTCTTCGGACAAAAGGTGAAGAACCAGCAGAATGAGTGGCTGCCCATGGTGGCGGCTTGAGACAAAGAGATAGCAGGCTCTCATAGCCACCATTCTTATGTTGGGTCACTGAGGCGGTCGCAAGTCTCAAGCATCCAGCAGCATCGTTGACGCAACAACGCTAAAATTGACAGGCATTGTACTTTTTCTAGCATAAAGAAAGGAAGTTATAACCTGTCTCTCTCTAGGTTGGATGTATTGTACGTTTTTCATGAAGCAGCAGTACCGTCAATTGCCCTGCTTTGTAGTTGAGCTGCAATTCTCAAAGTAACATGTATTAATAAACAATTTCGGAACATTAAATGTTAAGAGTAAGGGTCTAAAAGTCAAAACCTAGAAGGAACTTGGACAAGCTTTGACAGTAAGGGTTTAGGTGTAAAATTTTGTCAGCAATAGGCTGGTAAGCATTAGACCTTACTACACGGTTTTCGACGAAAAACTGTAAGACATCCTCGTATAGAATGATGATCCAGCTTTAGTGGGATGTGAGGATTTGCTTTGAGTTGAAAAGTTTTTCTTCAGTTTAGTTACATGGCGGTGTATTCACAGAAGAGAGAAGTATTGGTTGTCATGATTATCTAAAAATCTACGAAATACGCATAGAAATAGTAAAAAATCCGAAAACATTTAAAATCAAATGCTTGGAAAAAGTCTTTAAAGATTCCAAGCATAAACAACCTGCTACAACCGTACGTACACAGTCACAGATGTTCCATCCAAGTAGGCTAGAATTATATTTACAAAGTTGGGTTTACAAAATAGGCTTACTAAGGCATTAAGCAAATCAAGTGGTAATGGGGGTGTTCATTCCCTGCTTTGCTTTACGTTGAAAAGTTTTTTTTTTCGGTTTGGTAACATAACAGCGTATTTGCAGTAGAGAGTATTATTGGTTGTCATCCTTAAATAAACGAAATTCGTATAAAGATACTCAAAAATTCGAAAGCATCCAAAGCCAAATGCCAAACTTCAGAAGACAATTGTGTTCTTAAAGTTCTTTAAAGATATTCCATGAACAAAAAAAACAAAAAAAATACCTGCTACTACCGTACATACACACGTTATGTCCGAATAGACTAGTTATTTCCCAAGTTAGATTTACAAAATTGGCTTACAAAGTTGTTAAGCTGACCAACAAGTAGTAAATATCTAAAGCTTACCAACTTCTTACTGACAAAATTTTACAGCTAGACCCATACTGTCAAAGTTTGTCCGTGTTCCTTGTAAGTTTCGACTTCTAACACTATAACCATTCACATTTAACGTTCCATTTTTGTTTATTAATTAAATAAGACTGGACTGAGCTGAATTTAGAGGCTAGAGGGAAGACAAGGCACATCAAATCAAAACTAAGAGGGTTGAACTGGGGTACACAATATATTATACCCACAATATCCCAAGCACATAGTATAGTAGAGGAGGGAACTTAGTACGAGCTTTTCTACTATAGGTAAATAAACTTTTTCCACTAAAGGAACTTAGATGGGGGAGGGGGAAGACACGGGAGGTGTCAGTAGGATAAGGTAATTTTTTTTATTACAGCCTTGGGACTGAACTGAGCTGAATTTATAGGCCGGAGAGAAGGTAAAGCACAGCAAAGCTGGGACGGTTAAATTGGGGCGCACACTATACTATATCCCATACAAAAATAGGATACAAAGCTAAAAAGAGGATGATGAGGAGGGAACTTAGTACCTGCTTTTTTTTACTATAGGTCAATAAACTTTACCAAATGAATGTAGAGGGGTAGAGGGAGTAGGAGGGAACCAGTGGGGTAAGATCAATTTTTTTTTAATAATTAAAGCCTAGGACTGAATTGAGCTGATTGCCAAAGAGAAGGTAAGGAACAGCTAAGCTAGGAGGGTTGAATTGGGGTGTACTATATCCCATACAAAATTAATAGACAAAGGTAAAAGGAGGAAAATACAAATACAAGAGGGGACTTAGTACGTGCTTTTTTACTATGAGAAAATAAACTTTTTTTCACCAAAGGAACGTAGAGGAGGAGGGTAGCAGTGAGGTAACATCAAGTTAATTAACTAAAGCCTATGACTGAACTGAGCTCAATTTATAAGCCAGAGGGAAGGGAAGGAAAGCTAAGCTAGGAGGGTTGAATTGAGGTACATCTTTATAATAATATCGGAGACCGGCTAAAAGGAAAAGGAAAGCCTAAAGGAAAGCCTAAAGGAAAACCACTTCTCCCCTCTTCGCACCCGCATTGAAAATGCACTCTCCCACTCTACGTGCAGCCAAAAAGGTCCCAGGCATGAGTGGTCGATCAATCTGACAAGTCTTCGGGAAGAGTGCCGGGAAAATGTCCCGGGAAATGTGACCGGCCCCGTGCAAAGCACGGGCTTCCTCTAGTAATATATAATATCCGTACAAAATTAAGAGAAGGTAAAAGGAGGAAAGTACAAATACAGGAGAGAACTTAGTACGTGCGTTTTTACTGTAGGTAAATAAACTTTTTTGAACTGAGCTGAATTTATGGGTCAGAGTAGATGTAAGGCACAGTAAAGCTAGGAGGGTTGAATTGGGATGCATAATACACATTCCATACAAAAATAAGAAACAAAGCTGAAAGGAGGAAGATGAGGAAGGAACTTAGTATGCGCTTTTTTACTGTAGGTAAATAAACTTTTTTCATCAAAGGAACATAGAGGGGGTGGAGGGTGGGGGTACTGGTGGGTTAAGAATTTTGATGGGAGGGGGTGGAGTTGGAGACAAAGAGACTTGCTTCTGCTGCACGCCCGAGCTTTTCACTAGTTACACAAGAAAATTTGAGAATTAGAGATTACATAGTTTTAGTCCCATTTTTGGTCAGTAAATACCGTTGTTAGCAAAGTGTGTAACTTATTTAACTTGATACGTGCATTTTTTATTTTCTCCGCAAATTGAACAAAAAAGGCAAAAAAATAACATCTGTAAAGTGCACGAGGTTTATAAACTGCAGTTAGGGTAACACAATTTGCTAACAACGGCACCTATAGTGCCAAGAAAATGGTACAATTGGTAAATGTCAAATTCTTTCTTTTTATTGTGCTATTGTGCACAAAACTGGGATTGAACAAACGTAAGCATGTGAAGCATGGACACACAATAAACCAAGTCGTGTCAATCTGGCTGATGTAACGGCTAATTGGACAAGAGCAAATGCACGTGAAAATTATGAATGAATGTGAAAATTTATCGGCAAAAAATTTCTCCAGGAAAAAAAAAAGGATACATGAAGATAAGACTCGTGTGACCTTGTGGAAATTAACAGTCCTATGAAACTTGTAATATCCACCTAAAAGCAAAACTAGGATAAGAGAAGCCTTTTTCCAAAAAGGGTCGGCCGTTGAAAGTAGCGATATCTTTCAACCAGGAAAAAGGCCGCCAAGGGTTAATCGTATTAGCCAATTTCTATGAGATCAAAAATCTGAAATACTAATGCAGTAAAAATTAAAATTAATTATTCCAATAGATCACGGAAGCAAAGTTATAAGACACTAGCCTAGAAAATTATAAATTATGATGTTAAAATACGAAAATCATTCCGGTTTGTGACGACACAATTAATGCATTCATGCTGGTTCGTCTATTAGGCACAATGTCACCTGAGACAGTAGCTGCGTTCTTCACTGCGTGGAACGCAGCTACTACCTCAGTTGACCTTGGCGGTTGTATATGCGCGGATGGCGATCAGCGCGTGACTGTTTTAAGGCAGGCGGAATGTTATAAGGCAGGGCGGGTGCACCTTTAATATAAAAAATTATTTTGATTTAGTTAAATAAACAGGCACACATTTTGCAAATACTATTACGTTAAATCGGAAACGTGTGGTCAGAGAAACCATGCTCAAGAATGTGGAGAAAAACAGACTCGCTGACTTAAATCAGAGCCACGCCGAATGAAACTTAAGTGCATAAAGGTGTATATCCTTATGTTATTTCTTGTGCTGTAATTTTTTTTTAATTTTCCCCTTAAAAATACTAAAAAAGAAAAATAATGCTAATAATTTTGCAAAATAGTTCCCAAAATAAAAAATAATAAAATGCAACATTCAAGTGTCATAAAATTAGCAACAACGTTTTTTTAGGCCTAAGACAAATAAATGACAAATAAAAGAACTAATATAGGGAAGATTCGCAAGGTATACTTTATTTCCTCCTGCAGGGAATTAAATTAAGTGTAAATAGAGAAATGGTTTGTGAAGAAAGGACAATGAAGTACAAATTATAATAAAATGAGGTTAATTACAGAAAATAAAAATGAGGAAATTAAACCTAAAACAAAATCTTGATTCAAGATAGAAATTGCCACCGGGGAAGTTCTCCTTGGGGGAGGGGGGACGAATTGTTTGGGGCGTTATTTCCTAGAACCTCTGAATTGACAAATGTTGGTTTAATGATACGTCAGAATCAAGGACTTAAGATTTTGTAATACTTGTAAGTTGTACCTGACACGTCAGAATCAAGGACGTAAGATTTTTTAATACTTGTAAGTTGTACCTGAGACGTCAGAATCAAGGACGTAAGATTTTTTTATACTTGTAAGTTGTACCTGACACGTCAGAATCAAGGACGTAAGACTTTTTAATACTTGTAAGTTGTACCTGACATGTCAGAATCAAGGACGTTAAGATTTTTTAATACTGTTAAGTTGTACCTGACACGTCAGAATCAAGGACATACGATTTTTTAATACTTGTAAGTTGTACCTGTTCGTGGATGTGGAGTGGCAAGCGATGATCTTATTTGGCCGCCCACGCTAGAAACGCCAAAGCATTATAGATGTATGTGTCGTGTCTTCTAAAATGTTTGTTGGTGTCACCCATGCTTGTAAAAGAATGTTGAAATTCAAAATGACATTGAATAGGTGACAACACCCCTTGCACAACACGACAACAATTTTAAATTTGCTGTCCGTATCTTTTCTAAAGGAAAATTTCTGGAGTGATAATCTCCACAAATGTTCAGAAATTACTTGATCAATTTGTAACGTGATCGTTACATCCAACAGGCTGTGGGTCTTGGGTACAACCAAGTTGGAGCCCATATCCTGTTGTAGACTTGACAGTTGGCTAACTGCAACAAAACACCCAAAGCCCAGGACCGGGTTTGGAAGTTATTTTCTCCTACGGATTCCAGCCCATTGTTCAGAATGGTATAAAAGCCCTCGTTACGCTCCCCCCCCCCAAAAAAAAAAATGTAATGCCATAAATCGTGGAATTACCTAGTAACAGCCCTAGTTAACGAGGGTATTTCACAATTTCTGACCGTAAAGCATTTTAGATCGTAATTTTTCTACTAGAATTTGACTAAATGCTTCATACATTCAAGGAAATCAATGTTTCATTCCCTTAAATCGCGGTTTTTTTTTTTACCAAAATTAACTAAATGCTTCATACATAAAACAAACTAAATAAACTAGTAAACTAATAAACTTAAATTCGTGAACAAATGAGAATAAAGGCATTGCTTTAATGCTAGACCTAACCCCGATCACGTGTAAACGTGAATGACTGTATTTCAGCGATGGAGTTAGGCCTAAACACCCTTCCTGGACACAAGTACGATGGTTACGGCCCCACCCCCTTTATACGTATATCGAATTAAATTTTAACAGCCCATGGGCGTTTAATAGGCGATTTACGGTATATTAAAAGACCGACGTTATTTAGTGATGACTCATGGGGACATAACTTCGGGAGACATACAAAGGGCGGGTGGACTGAAATTTAATCCCCCCCCCCCTGATTGTACGGGAAGGGGCGAGGGATAATCGTCTAACTGGAAAATCGCATAATTGGAAGAACGTATACTGTATAACAGTATAACGGAAATTCGTCAAACAGGAAATTCGTATAATGGAAAATTGTCTAACTGGAAATACGTATAATGGAAAATCGTCCGATGTCCCTGCCTCACTCGCGCTACCGCGCTCGCGGCAGCTATACATATAACATCAGAAACTGCAGTTGCAATTTTATCCAGTTAGACGTTTATCCATTATATGATATTCCGTTTAGACGATTTTCTAGATTTTCTATTTGTGCAGATGTTAGACAACTAGCTAAACTACCGGGCTTCACTCGATTGGCGTAATTACTAAATATTTCCCTGAGTTTCCAACAATTAGAAATAAAATGAAGCTGTAGCCAGCGGATAGACTGGCCTTCTCCCCTACCTACTCCCAATCTACAGCATTACAATGCAAAGAGCTGTTAAAACACGATGGAAACTGAGTTTCGCCACTTTTCGCATGATTCGTACAGAGAGCCCGGGACGCGGTAATACACGTTACCGATTTTCTACATTCGTCCTGCTTTCGGTTTCGTTTGCAAGAATAGTGGCATCTAGTGAGAGGTCTTCAAAGCTTGTTCTCGCGTCCGCGTGCTGGACACTATATTGATAACAACCAGGCAACTACGACAGGGAAAGCCTCAACTCCTTTCAAAGATAACAGTATCCTGCCCTACTTTGGTCCTAGTTTCGTTTTGCTAGTGGTTTCTTTGAGAGCGAGTTGTTAGTAGTGGCATCTAGTGGGCGATCTGAGAAGCTCGCTCTCGCTCCGTCTGGTCACTGTCGCGCTCAGCTCTACGGTTTTCCTGGGCAACTCTCTCTTATAGTATAGGATTATCCCATTCGACGATTTTCCAGTTAGACGTTCGTCCGACGCCCCTACGGGAAGGAGCTGAGTTCTAAGAATCTTCCGTATTTTAAGAATAACTGCATTTCTACTTTTGGCCCACGTTTATAAAATAAATCGACCATTCTTGAAATTATAGAAAACCACCAAATTCGTCAACATCCCACAAGGAAAGGGGCCGACGCTTCACGTTGGAGCCATTCTAACTTATCGGGTTCAATCCATGCTGTATTCTGGCTTTGGGGTCACACTCGTTCAGCACTGAAGTTTGGCCCAAATTGACACAACCGAACAAGGAGACGTTTAGCTTGATTCGAAAGAAATCCTCATTCCTCATGCATGACTTTAGTGGTAACAATCCAATCTGTTCAGGCTGTGTGAAAATTGAACACGTTACAATGAGGCCCTCCAAATTTATAGTACGTTACAGTGTTCAATTTATTGTGTGTTACAGTAACACCGCTGGATGCCTTAGTGCTCATCGCATGTCATACTGGCTTCCACCACCCGTACTAACCAATTCTCGCACGGGCAGTCCGTTTTGTTATGTCTGCAGTATCACACGCTGTAGAGCTGGGCCGTTATACGAACGAACGGTGGAGTCTAACTCTGAGCCCACATTAGGGTGAGCTGGAAGAAAGCACGTGAGGAGAATGACGTAGTGCTTATTTCATTATCACACTAGCTTTCCACCTTCCCTCTCTAACGTTGGCTCAGAGTTGTACTCCACCTTTCGTTCTTATGACGGCCCAGCTCTACCGTCCACTGTACATCACTCGTAATAGCGCCATTGTCGCAAAACTCGAACTTCCTGTCTACAATGACGAGATGACGGGGAATATTCCAGCAACTACCTTTGAACCCAAGATCTCTTCAGCAGTTTAAAGGGACATAAATCCTTCCGGTATGTCATGCGCCCCGTTGAGACTAGCGACTGCATCATTTACACGCGTTAGAGTTAATGTCGCAAAATCATCTCTCACGAAAGAAAAAACACGAGAATGAATGTGTTGGCAACATTTACAAACGTTTGAACTAATGTCGCAAAACTGAGTGATACAGGAAAGCCCACATGGATCCATGTACCTTTAACTCTGGGAATGGATGGTGTATTCAGCCATGACCGTTGCAGTGAGTTGTTAAATCTTAAACCAATAGCATTACTACGAGTGAATAAATGCCACACATGTCGCAGGACGTGGAAGTAGCTATGTTATATGTAAATCATCGCTTTGTAACCCACTGTTTTCACAAGGCCGTCTAGGAGAGAAGCAGTAGGTTTCAGCTACTGGCTCGAGGCCGTTGATTTAACATCGCCAAAATCTTATTTTACCAAAGTAATGATGCGAGGCTTAACTTCCAGAACTCGTGTAGAGTCAAGAGGCACTCAATTTCCACTCCTGTTAGCCTTGGTTCGAGAAACAAACTGCCTTTCTCGTTTTAAGTTCGTTTAAACGCCAGTTCTTGCGAACTGACACGTGCTTGAACTATTCCAAGCACAAGGGATATTTTCACACATATTTATTACGTAAAATCTTGCTGTTCTTGTTGTTGTTTGACGTGCACCCAGCTTTAGCCATAGTACCAGAAGGTGGGAGGTATAATTTCGGTAGGTACATCCCATTGGACTTTTACCTGTCACAATCGACATGAGCAAAAGACA
>JAHWFP010143717.1:0-13749 GCA_023313725.1 Lithobius niger | reverse complement strand
TGGACCAGGTGGCTTTTCACCTTTTAGCTCTTGGCAAGCAGTACAACATTTAACTTTAGCCTCTAGGTTAGCATCAATATTCAGGGCCGTAGCGAAGGGTACTTGGTTGGGGGGGAGTGACTGTCATTTTGCCAACTCATCTTATGATTTTGCCAACTGGTTTAAAGAATGCCATTAGTGCTGCAAGTAAAGTACTTTTGAGGGGTCCGCCAAGCTCAGCTAGGGGGTCTGGGGGAGCGCTGTAAGCTACCCCAGCGGGGTCCGGTGCAGAGCCCCGGAAGCTGAAGCATTTTACGCTATTTTTGTGCCTGTTTCTAGCCTCCAGTGAACACTGAACCAACAAATGGTCAAGCAAATTTTAGTGATTTTTTTATTCATATTTTATGATGGTAGAATTCGTAAAAATTTTATTGTGACTAAATCATGTTTTTTTTTTAGATATTTTTTTTCCAAATTAAATTAAACCGAGTTCAGTTTAGAATTATATAAACAGGCCAGCTGGCCATTGACGATTGAGGGTTGACTTAATTGTACATTTTGGACTTTTAGGCTGTAATGAATGACGACGACTCCTTGTGTGCAAGCATAGGCAGCAGGTCAGGCGCAGAAACTTTTTTTTTTAATGTACTATCGAAAGGTGAAATTAATGAAATCTTTTTCTCAGTTGTATCCTAAACAACTATAGGCCTAGAGGTATTATTGTAAAAAAAAAACTGTCACATTTTAAAACAAAAACATGCTCCAGTTTTTTTCGTAAAGACGAAAGAAATGGCGAAACTTTTTACCTCAGTTTTGTCCAAAACAACTTGATGTATTATTGGAGAAGAGCTTCCACATTTGAAATCAACATGCTCCATTTAATTGTTTTCCATTTATTCAGGGAATCTTGGGGACCGGTCATTAGTTATGGCTGTGGGGGTAGGGTGGGAAATGAAAACTTTAATGTGACCACTAAATTTTCGATGACTCCCCCTTCAAGACATGAAAAAAACCTTGATTCCTCCCACCCTAAGGTCCAAAAATGATGTGAACAACCCCACGAAAATATTTTACACCCATCTTTTGTCGAGATTCCTACAAAAGTATGATGAACACACTGTTTGCTTATATGACCACTTCTTAACATAGTCAGAAACTAAAATGCAGAAGACGCCAAGAAACCAGGTGCCAAAGGTTTTCTATAAAGTTTTTTTTTAAAACTTCACTTCCATGAATAGTATTATTAGTTTCAAAACTTTGTAAACCGCATGGGGGGGGTCTGGGGGGCTTGCCCCCCATAAGCTGAGCCGTTTTTGGAAATTTTGACTGTTAAGTGCCATTTTTGTGGTCCAAAAATGACTTTTTTTCCAGTTGGTCAGTGTGTTTTTGACTTCCTCCTTTTGATGGTACATGAAAAATTTATGACCTCCCTCTTGAGAGGGTCCAAACACTTCATGATCCCTCCCATCCTCCAGCCTCCCCGGCGATAAATAATTATCGGTCCCGTAGGGTAATTTTTGCCCTCATTTCGTGGCCTTTTTTTGGGTCACTTTTGTCCTTTAATATGGGATCTTATGAACTCATATCGTCAAATTTTGGACCTTCGAAATAAAAAAGTTTAAAATTTTTAACAATTTTCATTTGAAAAATGTAGTTGTTTCTGCATTAATACAAATTCAAATTTAGTGGCGATACGTTAACAGAAAAAGGACAACAGAAAATCAAACAGCTAATTCAATTTTTCCAACTCGGTTTTTGATTTTGCCAACTGTACCCGATTTTCATGAAGTACAGAGCTTTAGTTCACGTTACTGTTTTAACTAAAACCAAGGCACTGATTGACTAGCAGACGAACTAGTAAATCAAATAGACAACTGCATTAATTTTTTAGATTTATTTGATATCATAACTTCAGACGGCGATAACTTGGCAGAAGTCCTTACGCAGGGGTTGTTTTATGCAGAGTTTGTTGATATTTCTGTTTTACCTAAGAAACGTTTTAAATCCTGGCAGTGATGTTGTGTTTTGGTATATTAATATGCCAGTAATTTTCTACCCTCCTGAAATACCAGTTACGAGTTGCTCCACGCTAAAACCCCTTCTGAGCGGCACTTTCTAACAGAAGAACTATAGGAAGTAAAATAGCCAACTCAATTTTTTTATTTTGCCAACTGTGTACGATTTTCGCGAAGTTAATTGTTATTACGACTTCAAACTCGGTGGGGATACAGTTTTGTCCACTTTTTGTTTTTATTTTCTACATTATCTGTGATACTTATAAGCTATGGTGGCGACATAGCAAACAAAACGACCAAGTCAATTTTCAATTTCGCCAACTACGCAAATTTACGCGGAGCTTCCTTTCCCCCACTCCTTACAACCTAGCGATGCAGGGAAGCAACCAGAAACAATCGGGGGCAGCGTTTCACTTACTCCCAAGTTACACAGAAGTGTTGCAAAGACTGATGGAAAAAAAATGTATTGTAAACTTTACTTTCAAACTGACGATATGATGATAATAATTAACCAGTACTCAAATTTGCAGTGAAAATGCAGTGAAAATTTGTCCGATTTTGCCAACTCGACAACTCGAATTTGCCAACTGTATGTGTTTCTCGGATGGTTGGGGGGGGGGGAAGCGCCCCCCCACCCCCCCCCCCCCAGTAGCTTCGGCCCTGGATTTCGTTGGTGTTGCTCCTTTAGCGATTCGGTTTTGTCTCGTCTCGGCCTCGTCTTGATTAAGTCGTGACGAGACTAGACCAAATGGGTAAGGATGTTTCGAAACGAAACCAAGACGATATCGAGATTAAATGGTAAAGCATCGACAAGTCTTGACACTCAAAAGAAAATCTGCTACATAGAGTGTGCAAAATTAATTATATTCAGTAATTGTTTTAACATTTAAAGGCACATAACTCCCTCCGGTATATTTTAACAGTTTCACTCGATACATTACCGGAAATAGTTTTATATAAACTGATTTACCTTTCATTTGCTGGTCTAAGGGTACGATGCAGATGTCAGTAGTGGCGCGTGAATGTTATTAGGCTTGTTTTAAACGGCTCGGTCCGAGCGGTATATAACTTCGCCACATCGCTGGCAAGCCCCGGCCCTGGAGGAAGGATAATTAATCCTTCGCTCATGTTTGCGACTTGGTCGTACGATGTGTCACGTTGCCGCGGCCCCGAAATGAGTATGACTAGTGTCTAGAGCAATGCGCGCTGCGGTCGTTTGAACTATATTTTAGCGTAGGTGACGCAGAGTAAAGCGGCCAGAACGGAGGGATTTATGTGCTTTTAACACAACTACGATAATCAAGAAATTTTGGATGCATGAATTGATGTACAGCATACTTTTCGTTTTAATTATTCCATGGCTAGTTAAAGTAATCCCATCCAAAACCAAAACTGGTAAAAGGTGCCGCCAAGTTCCGAATGGTTCGGTCCTTCAAAGGAGTGATATCAATACATCAAAACATTCGCCAAGTTAATTGCACCGCTTAATAGTTCGAATGTTAAATGAAAACTAGAACAATGCTACTTTCGGTAGCAATGTTCAAGTTTTTATTTAACGTCCAAAGTATTATTCGGTGCGATTAAGTTAGCGAATGTTTTGGTGTGTTGATATCACTCCTTTGAAGGGCCGAACCCTTCGTAACTTGGCGGCCCCTTTTACCAGTTTTGGTTTTTGATATGATATCGTTCCTTTTTTTTAAATTGTGTATTAGACTCAACTCCACTACCGTGCAGATGTGTAATAAAGTGGCACGTCAACAAGAAATTGGTTTTCAACAATTTGCTACTACCTTTTGCCTATAGGCCGAACCATTCTCAACTTGGTCACCTCTTTATAGGTTTTTGATTTGGTTTTAATTTTGTTGTAATTTGTTTTATTTCGTTAGTTTTGGTGTGTTGATATTACTCCTTTAAAGGGCCGAACCACTCTCAATGGTGGCCTCTTCACTAGTTTTTGGCTATGTTTATTTTGCTTTTTTAGAGTTGGTTTATTTTTCGTAAATTGGACGTGAATCCAATTTCTTTGGCAACGTTGTTTAGATTTATCGTGATACACTAGTGTGTGTCTACGCACGCACGTCAGTACACATGTTGTCATTGTCCGAACTTTGACTTTCCAATGAGAGACGATGCCGACAATACTAACAATGGTTATAACAATATTTTCGTACTTACGCGCCATCCCACGCCATCCTCGTTACACCCCTAGGGTCAAACCATAAAAGGTACGTAGTTCGTATCATACTGCAGCCATTTGTCCAATTTCAGAGCTGGAAGCCTTCCCGTTATCTCGGTATCGATGAATAATCACCCTATGAAAATTAACATGGGGATGAGCGGACTAGAATTAGCTAGTAGCTGGCAGCTAGCTAGTTACAAATTTTCAACGTTTTTGAGGGTCAGATCTTGCATTGAAAGCAGCTTAGCTGGCATTTCTACACGAGTTAATTTTTGTCAAGTGGGTCATTGTCCTTGATTTCAACACAATTTAAGCTTTTGTACCGCATTATTATTTCCCCCCCCCCCCAGTACCTGAAATGTGCCCAACTATGCGTCAAGATGTAAGACACTGACGCTATGGCGACGCGCTACAATGGTTTACAACCATGACAATTGAATTGATGTGATGTGTATTGTGATGATTGTTGCCTAACTTGGCGACACACTAGCGTGTGTCTAGATTTTCACGAGATGATTAGCCCTACGTTTACCTGAATAGAAATTACACCATTTTTTTCCTCTCATACAAATTTAATTTTTGTATCATTTTATTTATTTTGAAAAAAGTTTGATTGATTGCGATTGCCATGTTGATCATCAACGCATATTTTATGTAGTTCTTTGTGTTTTCTACTACTTAGCTTGTAGTTTTCAGAACTTTTAGTTTATTTTGAAAAGGCCATCCTTTCATGATATAACGTCCAGGTACACTTGGATTACTTTCGACAGCCAAAGCATGCTGAAGCAAAAACTGTTTTCAGTTAAACTAACTCGTGTCCCCTGAAGCGTGTGTAAATTCTGGGTTAACCACAAAAAAATGCCTAGGTAATACAGTGACAGTGTCAGTTATCAGATGCGTCTAAGTACAGAACTACACTTCTATTGATTAACAGTTGCTGTAGACCAACAAGACAATCGGGACTAAACTCGGCTATATTTATTCTTCCCCCCCCCGCGGCTTCCTGTGATTTTTTTTAATTCGACGATTTAAATGCGATTGTGCCAAAAAAACGGGCCTCGAGCAAATCGAGTCAGCCACATCTAAAAAACTAGACATATTTGTTCAACTATGATCTAAAGAAATCAAAGCGAACTGTGGGTCGTCTGCAGGTTAAAAGGTCAAAACACTTGGTGTTTCACAGAGTACATCCTGCTTGCTACCGTGGTTGAAGTATAGGAGCCGGAATATAATCGGGTGATTATATCTCACCTCTTCGGTTATACTTTGTAACCTTTTATCGTAAACACGCGCAAATTTCCGAGCTAAATTTAAAATAGACACCGACTGCTAATAACGGCGAATTTTGTCTG
This sequence comes from Lithobius niger, assembly GCA_023313725.1. Taxonomy (NCBI): domain Eukaryota; kingdom Metazoa; phylum Arthropoda; class Chilopoda; order Lithobiomorpha; family Lithobiidae; genus Lithobius; species Lithobius niger. Next base: position 8,224 of record JAHWFP010143717.1, on the reverse strand, counting down.
TCATATATACCATCAGGAGAACGAGACCTATTCAGTCTAGTTCTCGTATTTTACCATCGCACTTTATATTTTTTTTAGGCAAGTATCTTTTAAATTTTCTTCGGCAATCTATTTGCATAAATCATTTTGAGTTTTACTGCATTAGTTTTTTTTTTTATGTCATGGTAGGAGGTCTTGGAAGTATCGTTTGTTGATGTGTATGTCCTTGTTTCATGGAATTAAGTTTGTTCAATCTCAAATCTGTGCGTGTAACCAATGCTTTCACTGAATGCAGTTTGTTCAATCGAACTTTTGCGCCATGGTCATTTAATTAGCGTCTGTGACTCAAATCACTGGATGCACCGTTTTCAAAATTGGTACACTTAGGCATCGTTGCTTGAAAAAACTGGTCATTGGTGGTGTTCGATGCACCGTTTGTATCACTAGTGCGGTTTGGTTGCTCATGTGTATTGTATGTCCATGGTGGTCTGTTCCTAGATTTGTTGTTGTGTGCACCTTTCGTGCACACAGTATTTGAATGTCATCCTTTGCGATTTCATGGTGTTAAACATCATTGCACTGATTTGATTCGTTGTTACAGGGTGCATCTTGCACCTATCAGTTATTGTCAGCCAATAGTAACAAGCCATGTGACGTAACATAAGTTATAAATGTATGTGCCTAGCTCATAATAAACAACCAGTTACTAGACGTCAACATGAGTGTTTGTGCCCTTCCTTTTAGTTAGGGCAAGTTGCTTTGAGCAACCCAATAATATGTAAGTCCAAGTACATATCAACTGGCGACGTAGGGTTATGGCTATGGCCTACCTCTGCAATTTGTTATGCTTAAATTTTCCCTGCAGCTTCGAACTTTCTGCTCCGAGTTTGAGGTAAGCTTGAATTTCGGTTATTTGGCAAATAACTGTAGTCATGCGCTGGGGGATAATTTAGTAACCTTGTTCAATTTGAAACAGTTTTCGTTTCACTTTTTCACTGGTGATTGTGTTGGCGCAATTTCTGGCTAAATATAGTTTACTGTCAGAATTACCTGTTGTAGTAATTTTACTACTAATTTTTCTGTGTATTTCATATGTTATAGCTGGTTTCGTAATTTAGTTTAAGGGCTGTGTCGAGGCGACGCCTTGCGACTTCCTATGCTTGACTATACTGGCTAGGGATGTCAGAAAATCGCAGCCGAAATTAGCGTATTTCTGTGAAATTTGCCATGCACAGATTAAGCTGGAGGTTCTGAAGTTAACTAGTTAACAACTTTATTACTTATTTTGATGTGCAAACGGCTTTCTAGCTCTTTTTGCTTGTCGTGTTGTTCTCTGGGTAAGTGTGTGTAAAACTGCCCAGTAAACTTGATATTTTGACTAGTATGTTTGTAACTAGCAAGCTTGCAAATTTAACGTTTTAAATTGAAGCCTACAGACGTATAGTGTTTAAATTTTGCGTTGAATGAGTTGTCATTTTTGTTGGCTTAATTGCCTGGTTTAGATAAGTTTAATGGTCAGTGCTTATCGTGCATGTTATTTGAAAACAAAGTTAGCTTGTTAATTAGCTTAGGCTGTAAATTTGAATGCAACTTGTGAGTAAAATTGTTAAAATCCTAAAAACTGTAGTTGCAGGTCGTTTAGCGAATGTTTTAGGTCGATTTAGTGCAAATTAAGTTTTGTCAAATAAAAGGCCTTTTAATAAAATTAAGTTAGCTTTGTTAATTAGCTCAGTTTAACATGCCTGGTGGTATTGAAGCTGTCAAACCTAACGGTTTGTTTCATACTTATGAACCAAGTAAGCATTCTTGGTCTATGTACATTTTGTGATTTGGTTGTTTTCGTAAAGCAAAGACAATTAAAGATGAAGATCGTTGCGACGTATTATTAGCTAGTGTTGGGGATGCAATGTTTCAGAAAATCGTTAGAATTATCGATCCACTTACAGTTACAATCGTTACGTATGACGCTTTAATTAAAGCAGTAGAAACTTCTATTGAACCAGCACCTAGCACAATATCAGAAAGGCTCAGGTTTAACAAGAGGTCACAGAAACCAAACGAATCAATAGCAGAGTGCGTTGATGCTTTAAAACAATTAACCAAGCATTGTGGTTATGATGCTACTGTTGCAGACAAAATTAAAGATGAAATGATCCGGGATCGAATTGTTGGTGGTGTTCACAGCTCAATTATACAACGAGAGCTGATTAAGAAAACCTTAGATTTAAAAGCTACAGTTGAACAAGCAGCTGAACTGAACCAACAAGAGTTAAAAACCAGCGCTAGTAGTGTAAATTTTGTTAAAACTAAAAAGAAAAGTAAAAACAGTTATCAGCAAGGTAAACCATCCTCCTCGAGTTCTAAAGATATGGTTTGTTTCTGTTGTGGTTTTAAGGGACACGGGAAAGCCCGTTGCCGCTTTAAAGACTACACCTGTAGCCGTTGCCATGTCAAAGGACATTTAAAGGCAGTTTGCCCGCAAAACAAAACGGGTAAACAGAGTACTCAGTCATCAGAGTCTAAACCCCGTCCTAAGAAATGCACTGGCAAGAAGTTTAAATATGGCTACAAGTAGAACAAAGCACATTTTTTGGAACAAGAAGAATCTGAGTGTAGCACACCGGATGAGAGTTCCAGTGATCACGAAAGTAGTGATGAATCTGTTGATTACTTAGAGAACAACATGGTGTGCATTAATTCGCTTAAAGCTGAGAGATGGTCTGTCGAGTGCGACATCAAATGTGTAAAGTTACCATTAGACGCTGATTGTGGCTGTGATGCTACAATTTTACCACTAAGTTGGTATCACACATATTTCAAAGACTGTAAATTGTTAAAACCAAATATTTTTTCAAGTTATGGACTGGTCAGGTAGATAAAGTTTTTGGTGCCATTAAAGTTAAAGTGCAAATTGGTGAAAGAGTTGAGCAGGTTCAGGCTTTAATTGCTAATAAAGAACTTCAGCCTTTGATGGGAAAGGACTGGTTGGCGATTTTTGATTTTGATTTGAAACAGTTTTACCCACTAGTCTTAAATAAAATTAGACTGCTTCAGGAATTTGAAGCACTTGAGGTTAAAAGAACTACTGTTACACCCGAGGCTTTAACGGCAAAGTTTCCTGAACTGTTCAAGCCAGGGTTAGGATGTTTTAAGAACTTTAAAGCAAAAATCAAATTGAAGCCTGATGCTGTTCCTATTTTTCGTAAAGTTAGACCGATTCCACTGGCACTTATAAGGTTAATGACGAGATTAGACGCTTGGTGTCCCTTGGAGTTTTGGAGCCAGTAAGTACTAGCAGGTGGGCCACGCCCATTGTGGTAGTCCATAAAGCAGATGGTGGTATTCGAATTGTTGGTGATTATAAAACTACCGTTAATCCGCAGCTCGAAATTGACCATTACCCGGTTCCCACTGCTGCCGAGTTGTCTGGCAGGCTTTCTGGAGGTGATACTTTCAGTCTCATTGACCTTAAGGATGCATTCCTTCAGATGGAGCTAGATTCAGAATCGCAGGAAGCACTTATAATTAATACGCCCCTTGGATTGTTTAAATTTTTAAGATGTTCATTTGGGTCGGCTAGCAGCCCAGGTATCTTCCAAAGATTAATGGTTAGCGTAACATCTAGAATTAGCAATTGTGAACCATTTTATGACTATATTCTTATCAGTAGACAGGGTGTTCAACATGATGACAATCTTGACAAATTGTTGTCTGCCTTGCAAACTTCTGAAGCCCGGCTTGGTCAGGAGAAGTGTAGAATTGGCCAATCTGAACTGAAATATTGACATAAAATCGATTCAGAAGGTTTGACAAACTTACCAGAGGTCATTGAGGCAGTGATGAATGCTCCTAATCCTAGAAATATATCTGAGTTGCAACGTTTTCTCGGTTTTATTAATTAATATGCAAAATAGCTGCCAAATTTGGCTCATGAATTGATTCCCAAAACCAAATTACTTAGTCCCAAGCAGAAGTGGGTTTGAGGCCCTTCTTGCGATGGCAGCTATGACTAAAATAAAACAGTTGTTCAAACCTTCCAATGTTTTGGTTCACTACAATCCCAAAGATAAGCAAAAACTGGCCACGGATGCAAGTCCTTATGGTCTAGGTTCGTGTTTAATGCATACCCTACCAAATGGCCAAGATAAACCTATTGTGTTCGCTTCAAGGAAGCTCACAAAATCAGAGCAAAATTATTCTCATTATGATAAAGAAGCACTTGGGGTTTCTTGGGGAGTGAAAAAATTTCATCAATACTTGTATTCGAATCATTTCACTCTCCAAACAGACCAGAAAGCTCTTATTTGGATTTTTGGTCCAAAAAATGGAATACCTCAAATGGCTGCGAGTCGTGTGCAGCGTTAAGCACTTCAGTTAAATGGCTACACTTATACATTAGAACATGTACAGTCGCGGCCAAAAGGTTTTGCAGCCGAAAGATCCCCAACAATAAGCCGGATGGGGCGTGAGTGTGTGCTGGCTAATTGCTAACTCGAGCCTGTATTGTTGCCCGGCAAGCATTTTTCAAGTAAACTACGGTAGTCTAGAATGATTTGAAAAAGAATGTCGTAACAGTAACGGGAATCCAATATTTAGCTTGTTTATACAGTATTTTCTATTTAATACGAGTAGTAATGTAAGCTAAGGCTTCGCATTTCTTCTGGAAATACTAACAAAAATAACACTGCGTCTGTTAGGCCGATCCTAAATCCTTGAGAAGTATTTTTAGATTTTCCGAATTATATTCTGAGAGTTTTATCGTATTTTAACCTTCAGGAGGTTCTGTTTGAAGGTGAGCATTAGGGTCTATATAAAATATAAAATACTCACGGAAAAAAAGTTTGCAGTCTAGATAGACTGAATGTGGTAAAATGGTTTCCTAGTAAAAAGGTAACGTCAGTGTAGTGAGTATCTTTAAAGTAATTAGGGAAGGATAAACACCCATCGTATTAACGTTACCACAAATGCCTTCCGTTACAAAATTTGCCGAAAAACTACAGATAAAATTTTTTCTGCTGAAATATAGCCTAAACAAATCTTTGTTTGGCAAGTGTTGGACTTAAATGCCATAGTTTACTTGTGGAGGAATTGTTATTTCTATGAATTGTTATTTCTATCACTTCACTCAAAGCAGTGTTCCTCGTGAGGTTTCACTGCACTTCGCTCGGTTAGAATGGCTTTTCGTAGCCACATTTTTGTTGTGTGCTGTCATTAGGAAACAGGCTTTGGCCTATTACAGGCCGAGCGGATTGAAATATGAAGCCTCTAGGAGGTTGCATGGCTGGTTCGTTCTGTAGTGCCTAATTACACAAATTTCCTTCTTTTCCATGATCGGCAAGAATTTGTTGGTCAAGCATCAGGGAGGCGCTACGAGTGGTGGTAGAGGGGAGGGGGTGCCGGGCGGACCTTGGGGATTCCATGAACGGCTAACAATGGTTTTTGTATACGAAATTTCTTGATTTCAGCTCAATCTGCAAGAATTTTTTGGTCAAGCCTCAGACAGGTGGCACATCGGAGCACTGGAGCCCTTTGCGGAATTTCATGGGAGTTGAAATACTGCAAAGGGCTCCAGCGCTCCGATGTGCCACCTCTCGGAGGCTTGACCAACAAATTCTTCCAGACTGAGCTGAAATCAAGGAATTTCGTGTACTGCTAATAATAACTCGTGTACCAAATTTCATACTTTTAGCTCGATCGGTTAGAATTTGATGGTCAAGCATCCGGGAGGGGCAGAATGAGACTATGAGGTATGGGGGAAGATATTTCACGGAGGGTCACTGGCTGGTTCGATTTGTACTGGTATGACTTGATTTAACGCTTTTAGATCTATCTGCAAGATTTTGTTGGTCAAGCCTCAGGAGGAGACGCAGTCGGGCACTGGGGGCCCTTTTGGGGGTATCTGACGGGGATTCCATTGCTGTTCGATTTGTACTGTTAAGAATAAATTGTGTACCAAATTTCATGCGTTCAGCTCGATTTGCAAGAATATGTTGAAGCCTCAGGGAGAAGGCAGAGGGAGAGGGGCGCTAGGGGCCCTTGTGGGGATTCGTGGGGGTTCCATGGCTAATTCGATTGTGTACAAAATTTCATGTATGTTGCAGCTTTGACGCATGGCTTTGTTACACTTCGTTATACTTTCGTAAAATTTACAAAAGGTTTTAATTTAGTTCGAAATAGTGGCCATAATACAGAGAGAGCTAGTTGTTTTGATTTTGAGCAACTAGTTTTAATACACATAATAATTTTAAAAAGGAAATAAAGTCGTTTACATCATTCACCCAGGTTAGTTTTGACTAAACATAACAAATCATGCGTAAAGAAAATAGAATACGCCAAAAAGCAAACATGTTTAACAAAAACACCAGTTTGAATTCATGAGAGTTCACTTTATTTATAATGTAACAAAATCGTATGCAAACTAAACTCTATGCAGATGGAGTCGACTATTGAAGATGTTTTGTAATTCGTTGCTCAGTTAAACTCTATTCTAATTTACTGCAGAAGTACAGTTGTGTTATGACAAGCCTATTTTGACGTAAATTGATCTTCATGTAGACCACTGTCCTTGAATGCCTATTTCCAAACAAGGGCATTTCAAATAACGGGAGTGGAGGCGGCCAGGCAGCAGAATTTTCTCCACATGGCCGTGGGAAACGAGGAGGAGGGGAGGGGGAAAGAAACACTTAAAAAAGGACTTAAAAAGTTCGTTGTTTATTTTATTTTTTGATAATTTTTATTCTTTTTGTTTTTGTTTATGAGTTAGACTGCATTCTTTTGTCAAGTTGGGGCAAAATTACGTGGGGGGTAAAATTGTGATTGTGTCATAAAATAGCGGTGGAGAGTAATTGCGGTGAGGGCTTAAAATTGCCAGTACTGTTTGCCCCCCGCCCTAACCTCCGCAAAATATTCATAGCTACAGCCCTGTTTCTGCCAGTGTCCGCGATATCACCTGTGTTAAGAAAAAATTGTCCGCATCGAATATTTTTCTTCAGTGCTTTCACGTATTATTTTGGCTCTTCCACCAGTGAAAAGTTCTCGCCAAGACGATTAAAATGGTGTAATGAAGCATCAAAATCGGTTAACAATTTGCGAAACTGTGCAAGTTTGGACAAATACGACCAAAGTGCGGCCATCCACTGTCCTCGTCATATCGTTGCGTGTCTAGCTAATTTTACAATGGGGGGGGGGAGAGGGGAGAATAAGGAAAAGTAGCTAATTGCGTTCCAGGAGAGTGCTAAATTGTAACCAGTTGTTACCCAAAGGGCATCCAGTCCAGTTACAGAAACAATTTTCGTCGGGTAGCACCCTGCGAGGAAGGTACGGTTCGTCATCTGGCAAAGAATCTCTAAAAAAAAACTTAGTCAAAAAATTTGTTCCTTTTTTTTTCCAAGTATGCTCCGAACATTTTGAAAATCTACTTACACCTTTGCCCGTGGTGTAAGCACTAACTATTAACTGAGTGTTAACTATTCTTTCCAATTGTTCTTTTAGCTACAAATCAGTACAGTGAGTAATGGCATTGCAGCTTGCTACCAGTATAGGTTTTGTTTGAATTGTTTCTTTTGCAGCTAACTACATATTTGATTCTGAGAAACACGGAACAAATTCTGTTTATTGTTGGAAGTTAATAAACCTCATATTCTTCCGTAGAAATTGCCAACAATGATTGCAACTTGATGCCTTCGTCCAACGTAATTACGGTTCGTGCAGGGTATTGTTGGAACGATGCAATGTGCAAAACCTTTTAGCCGCTACTGTACCTGAAAAATACAACTTAACACCTGATATGTTGTCTCGTTTACCACTTGAAAATACTGCTGAGGATTCGGATGATGAAATTTCTTTCAAAGTGCTTTTTGCACAGTCCATTGAATCCTTACCAGTACTTAATAGTACCCTAGTTAAGGCAATTAAAAAAGATCCTGTTCTCGTGCGAATTTTGAGGTATCTCAAGCATGGCTGGCCCGAAAAAACGGAAGAGGCTGAATTAAAGCTGTATTTTTTACGAAAACATGAAATATCTGTTGAGTGTGAAACCCTGTTTTGGGGATTGCGTGTAATCGTGCCTACCAGCCTGCGTGACAGAATACTGCAAGATCTGCACGTCGGACACTTAGGGATTGTTAAGATAAAATCTTTAGCACGAGGAAAATGTTGGTGGCCTAATATTGATGCTAACCTAGAGGCTAAAGTTAAACGTTGTACTGCTTGCCAAGAGCTAAAAGGTGAAAAGCCACCTGGTCCA
>JAHWFP010143716.1:6375-19146 GCA_023313725.1 Lithobius niger | reverse complement strand
CCCAAACTTTTTTGCTATCTTTTTCATGTATTTTGAAGAATTTACTATAGTATTCCTGTTTACGTTCAGAGATTTTATTTTTAACGTCACGTTTAGCATCATTATAAAGCTTTATTTGTGCTGGTGATACTGCACTCCTTTTCCTGATGCAATTCCATAATTTATTTTTTTGGTTAATAATATTTAACAGTTCCGCATTCATCCATTCATTTCTCATCAAATCTTTTTTTGTGTGCTTACACTTTTTCCTGGGTACAGTGTTCTTAGCATAGATACCACCAACTGTTTCTTCAATTTTTGTATATACTGTATTTGGATCACTGTATTGCTTAAAAAAAGCCCAGTTTACGTTTTTAAGTTGTTTATTAATATTAGTGTTTAGAAGTATGTATTCGAGGTCATTTACTGCTTTGTTTTTTACTGCTTTAAGTTTGTTTTTTATTTTTGCTCCACATTTCTAATAATAATAATAATAGTTTATTGCTCACTTGACTCGAATTTGTTGTCAACTTGTATGAGTCAGCAATACAAAATAAATATAAAATACATTTATTTACAACAATATACAGAGAACAAAATAAATATAAATATAAGCCTACTAATTACAACGTATACCATTACATAAAGTTACTAGTTTCACTACATGATCACCACTTCCATTATGATTTGAACATGATTGTATAAAACAGTATTAATAAAGAAAAACGGAACGTTAAATCTTTAGAGTAAGGGTCTAAAAGTCAAAACCTAGAAGGAACACGGACAAGGTTTGACAGTAAGGGTCTAGGTGTAAAATTTTGTAAGAGTCTGGTAAACATTAGACCCTTACTACCCGGTGGTTAACTTATAGTTCTACTCTATTCGGATAGAACGTGTGTATGAACGGTTGTAGCAGGTTTTGTTTGTTCTTAGAATATTGTTATGGAACTTTAAGAACATAATTTTCTTGTGAAGTTTGGCATTTTGTGTCTTTTTATGCTTTAGAATTTTTTATTATATTTAGTAGATTTATGGTAGAGGATAACCAGTAATGCTCTCTGCTGCGAATGCCCTGCCATGTTACTAAATCGAAAAATAATTTTCAACATAAAGCAAAGCAGCAAACGTATACCATGCTACCACTGGATCATTACATGGGTCATTGTAGGAGGATTTTCAGTTTTTCGTAAAAATGTATTTATTTCTGACCACCGGGTAGCAAGGGTCTAATGCTTACCAGCCTCTTACAAAATTTTACACCTAGACCCTGACTGTCAAAGCTTGTCCGTGTTCCTTCTAGGTTTTGACTTTTAGACCCTTACTCTAAACATTTAACGTTCCGTTTTTGTTTATTAATTCGTGTTATTTTTAAAACTGCAGCTTACTGTAAAACAGTGCAGTTGACGGTCAAAATTGAGAGTTTAACACAGAGACCCTAGGCTGACTCTTCCTAACACTGGCTATTGCCAGTGTTAATAATAGAAACAAATCCTTTAATCTTCAGTCTTGCAGCGTACGTTTGTTAATTGGCATTGAAGCATAATAACAATGTTTAAGACAATGTAAAACAATCAATCTGGTTGTTTAGAGCTTCATAACCCCTGAACCACTTGACCAATTAGAAAATGCCTTATGGAAAGGTACACCTGCAGAGCAATACCTGTAAAATGAGCTAAGAACCGGCTTCACAGGACAAATGGTTTGACCTGTACAGAGGACAGACGAAAGGTACATCACCAGAACAAGACCAGACATAGAACAAGACTAAGAACAAGACCAAGAACAAGAAGTTGTCTATTTTGCCCCTCACTGTATCTCGGGTTGGCTCGCCTGAATTTCACAATTTTTGGACTGTAGACAGGCCTTGACTAGTCAAGGCTAGATTCCAAATTTGGTTTAAAGATTTGATGGAGTTATAAGCTCTCAAAGTTGAAAGTTTAACACAGAGATCCTAGGTCGACCCTTACTAACACTGGCTATCGCCAGTGTTAATTAATAGAAATTGAAATGTAATTGTTGAATTTATTTGTTGTTTAAAAGCCAGTAATTTAATTTTGGTTTTAGTTCACTTATGCTTTTACCCATTAAGACCTCTTTTGATATGGTATTAAAGATGTGTGGAATATAATATTTTTTATTTCTCTGGCCATATTTATTGTTTCATTTCGGTATTTGAAATCTTTGTGATTTTAATCTTAGTCTACCTTGTTTTTCTATACTATAGATCGTGTGTGTATTTAGCTATATAATAATTTTCTCAATTCTAATACTCTTACAATTTTATTTTCCTACATAATTCAGCTGTTGTTGCTGTTGTTTTCTGCGGTTGTTCAAATAATATTTTCACAATTTTGTTTTGTACGTTTTGCAATCTTTTGACTAAATATTCTGATGCAAATCCATATATTTCTAAACCGTATCGTATTTGACTTGCTACCCGTGCTTCATATATATATATATTTTGTTTGTTTTTATTATCTAAACATTTCTTAATTGGTATAATTTTGCTAATATATATCTTAATTTATCAATTATTATTAGTATATATGATTTCAAATTCCAATGTGAATCTATTAACATTCCCAAATACTTTGGGTTTTTTTCTTAATTTCTAATTTGTTACATAAACTTTGACAGTTTATCTTATCTTTCCCATATTTCATCAATTTACAATTTTCTCCATGTAATATGATGTCACTTCCTTCATTTACTTTCATTTTTGGTACTGCTATATTCATAAATATTGGTTTTTTTTTCACTTATGTTCATTTCATTTTCTATAAACCGTCCATTTATCATATCAAAGTCAAATTGCAAATTTTTCAACATCTCTTCTCATATATAATTTATGGATATTAGCATCATATCTGCAAACAAATATATTAATGTTCTATCAACACAAGCACGAATATCATTTGTATATATTAAGAACAATAAAGGTCCTAGAACTAAACCTTGTAGAACCCTATTCTTTATTTCATTTCAAGAGCTATATTCATCTAAATTTTGACTGTTGCTTTCCGATTTTCTAAATAACTTTTTATTAAATTATAAATTTTTTCCTCTCAGTCCTATTTGTTCACATTTTTTAAGTAATATATTTTTATCAAAAGTACCGTATCAAATGCTTTCTGTAAATCTTATTAAATAATAATAATAAAATTTGTTGTGGAGACAACAGGTCTAGAAAAGGTCCGAGAACTACTAACAGCCAGCATCGTGATAAAAGACCCAGGATTTTTATGTTAAGTGCTATCTGAAACAAAACCAACAAGGTTGAAAGAACCCGCCAAGTTTCAGCCAATCAAAATAGTGATATCAGAACAAAAAAGGTGTGCATCAAGTTGCTATTTTAGTTGCCAAGCTAATCCCACCGGGTATTAGATCAAAGGTTAAATAAAAAACCTGACCATTGCTACTATCGGTGGCAATGGTCAAGTTTTTTATTTAACGTCTGAGGGATAGTCGGTGGGATTAGCTTGGCAACTAATGTAGCAACTTGGTGGCAGCCTTTTTTGTTCTGATATCATTACTTTGATTGGCTGAAACTTGGCGGGTTCTTTCATTCTTGTGGGTTTTGTTTCAGATATCACTTTTTTTGGTTGTTTATTTTGTTGTTTTTTTTTAATTTTTGCCACTGCCTAGTTAGCGGTTTAATAGTTTTTTGGGGGTGCTTTTTTGTTAATGAACTAGTGCTTAGTTGCCTGTTGTTTTGATTTTATTTTTAATAATTAAAAGTACTTTTCAAATGTGTACATCCGTGAATAAGAACGAAGATACTAATTGTTTTTAGTTTTGCTGGAGTGAGGACTTCTATCAAATAAATTGAAGCATTTGCTGATTTGAATTGATCTGATTTTAGTTGGGGCCCTGGCTCGAAGCCATATGCCCTACTCACAAAATGTAGACCTACACACAGAATGTAGACCTACACACATAATGTAAACCTTACACACTAGGTGAACAACAAATACAAGTGAATAAGAAACGGGGAAGAGGGGGAACTACAAACTTGCCCCAGTTGCAGAACAATACTTCACAATCGCCCGAAAAAAGTGTGCAGTGTCACTGTTCAAACATGCTGCACTAAGAAGAGACACAGATCGTACAAAGGGGCGAACGAGACCACCCTAGGTGGTGACAATGACTTGCAAGAAGGATGTGGCCAGTTCGGAGGCGCGAGAGAGTATATGCTGAAGCGACCGACAAGCGATCAAGAACAGACCTGAGACCAAAGACTGGTTGCACCCGAAAAAGGGAACCGAAAAAGGGAGCGGTCTGTGACCGCCAACTCCGACTCTTCGCCACTGGCGAAGAGTCCACGAATGCAATGCAACCAAGGAAGCCCATACAGCCTGAGAGATCCCCACTATCTTGGGCATAAGCTGCCTCTTCTACCGTAAGCTGCCTCTTCTAGCTAGTAAGTCCGCTGTTTCATTACCGCTATCACCACTATGGCTACGAACCAGCAAATAACGATCGAGTAGACATGCTAATGGCTAGCGTGGGACATGAAATGTTCGACAGAATTATTAATATTGTGGCCCCAGCCTTGTAGAGCGTGACCACCTACGATAATTTGGTCAACGCAGTTTTAGACAGCCTTGAACTCCATCCCAGTGTGGTTTCAGAGCGCATAACATTTTTTAGGAGACACCAACCGGCAAGAGACTGGATCGTAGAATTCATTGCAGTACGCAAAAAGATGACTAAGTATTGCGATTTTGATTCTTGCACTGAAGTGAATGAAGAAATGATTCGTGATCATATAGTCGGGGGTGTATGTTCGGAAACAATACAACATGAATTGCTTATGAAAACGTTTGCATTAAAAGAATGCACCGAACTAGCGTTATCACTTGAATCAGTGAAGTAGATCAAATTGAAATTCGAGGAAGCGGAATGGTTGCAGCAAATGTTGTTTAAAAACACAAATCCAAATCTGGTTTTAAAACAAAACAGAGCAAGGACATCCGTTGCTATTGTTGTGGAAATAACGGGCACATCCGGTCGTGATGCAAGTTTAAAGATTATTCTTATGGCTGTTGCCATGAAAAATGTCATCTAAAGGCCGTTTGTCACAAAAAAAATCTGGTGACAAGTGTAAACGGGCGTCAGCACCTGAGAAAATCTTTGTCAGGCCTACGACTCACAGGAAGTCTAGACATAAATATGGCTGTAAAAGGTAAATAAACCACAGTGCGAGATTGAATCTAGCAGTGTTGACTCTGAAAGTGAAACCGAGTCTGAAGTTGAGAATGGCAGTGATTATTTTACAAACAACACACTGAGCATGAATTTGATAAACGTTACCAATTACGTGAAAGCGGCAGAATGGGCGCTGAATGTGTTGTAAATTATGTAAGCTGTCGTTTGAGGTAGATAGCGGTTGTGATGGCACCATTATTCCTATTTCATGGCACGAGCATTATTTTCAGAATTGTATTCAGACAGTGTGGTGTTACTGTGAAACAGTTTGATGGTACGAGTGAAAAAGTTCTAGGAATCATTAAATTTAGGGTTAAAATGGTAATCATACTGAGTAGGTTGTCACATTGGTGGCAAGTAACGAGCGACCACCACTGCTAGGAAAAGACTTGATTTCTAGATTTAAAAGTTAAATTGGATCAATTTTGGTCATTGCAAAATTACAGTATTCAAAGCTGTAATAAAGTGAAAACTGTTAAATCTACTGTTAAGAGCAAAAAGATTGAGGTTAAATATCCTGAGCTTTTTCAGCCTGGCTTGGGAAATTTCAGGGGCTACAAGGCAAAAATTCAGTTAAAAACAAACACAAAGCCTATTTATTGTAAGGTCCAACCAGTATCTTTGGCTTTACAGGATAACGTAAAAGAAGAAATACAGCATCTCATATCTCTAGGAATACTGGAACCGGTCACAACGAGTGAGTGGGCTACACCAATCGTAATAGTGCATAAGTCTAACGGGCAAGTATAAGTCGTTGAAGCTTACAGCACTACGTAAATCCGCAGCTCGAAGTGGATCACTATCCAGTTGCTACAGCTGCAGAATTATTTAGTGAATTAGCTGGCTGTGATACATTCAGCTTAATCGATCACAAAAATGCATTTTTTCAAATCGAGTTAGATAAAGGTTCGCTGGATGCTTTAATGATAACTGAGTATGTTGTCACATTGGTTGCAAGTAATGAGCGACCACCACTGCTGGGAAAAGACTAGATTTTTAGATTTAAAGTTAAATTGGATCAATTTTGGTCACTACAAAATTACAGTATTCGAAGCTGTAATAAAGTGAAAACTGTTAAATCTACTGTTAACAGCAAAGAGATTGTGGCTAAATATCCTGAACTTTTTCAGCCTCGCTTGGGAAAGTTCAGGGGCTGCAAGGCAAAATTCAGTTAAAAACTTATTTATTGTAAGGCCTATTAATATTGTAAGGCGTATTTATTGCAAAGCCTATTGCAAAGCCTATTGTAATTAACCAGTACCTTCGGCTTTACAGGATAAAGTAAAAGAAGAAATACAGCATCTCGTATCTCTATAAGTACTGGAACCGGTCACAACGAGCAAGTGGGCTACACCAATCGTAATAGTGTATAAGCTTAACGGACAAGTACGAGTCATTGGAGCTTACAGCACTACCATAAATCCGCGGCTCGAAATGGATCACTATCCAGTTCCTACAGCTGCAGAATTATTTAGGGAATTAGCTGGCTGTGATACGTTCAGCTTAATTGATCACAAAGATGCATTTTTGAAAATCGAGTTAGATAAAGGTTCACAGGATGCGTTAATGATAAACACGCCACTTGGCTTGTTCATGGTTAAAGATCCCCTAAGTTTGGCAAGCTGCCCCAAAATATTCCAGCTCCTAATGACAGGTCTTATGGCCAACATTCCAAGGTGCCAACACTTTTATGACGATTTTTTGGTTAGGGGAAAAGGCCAAGAGCATGATGAATCTCTGCACCAACTGCTTGCAGCTTTACAAAACTCAGGCTGCGTCTTGAGATCGATGAATGCAAACTATTGCAGCCCAGTTTAAAATACCTAGGTCATATCATCGATAAAGATGGTATGCACACATCACCCGAGGTAGTTACAGCTATAGTAAATATGCCACACCCTACAAATATTCCTGAGCTACAACGTTTTTTGGGTTTTATTAATCAACACTTTAAGTATTTATCAAACCTAGCATAAGTTTTGGTCCCTATTACAAGGTTTTTAAGCCCCAAGGTTAAATGGGATTGGGGGGCTGAATGTTCAAAATCTGTAGAAACTGTAAAAAAATTATTTGTGAAATCTAAGGTCTTGGTGCATTACAACCTAAACTTAAGCTTAAGCTAGTATGTGATGCAAGTCCTTACGGGGTAGACTGTTGTCTTGTGCATGTGATGCCAAACCCATAGTGATATACCCATAGTGTTTGCTTCATGTAAGCTAACACCTGCAGAGCAAGGCTACTTGCATTTCGATCGCAAGGCCTTGAGTGTTTATTGGGGATCAAACCTTTTCACGAGTATCTTCATGCTCAACATTCCATCCTCTAGTCAGATCAAAAAGGATTACTTTGGATATTTAGTGAAAAATGTGGCATTCCACAAATGGCTGCCGCTCAAGTGCAACACTGGGTGCTCCCTGCTCATGCTGAACGGGTATTATTACATGTTTCTGCATATCACGGGGAAGACAAACTTAACAGCTGATGCATTATCTCGTCTGCCCTTACCTAGCATACAAAAACTTAACACTATCGAGTTTTGGCAGCTCAAACAATCGAGACATTGACTACTTTAGCTAAACCTTCATCGAAAAACATTGTTTTGTCTAAAGTTTTGAAGTATGCTAAATGCCTAAATGCGGTTGGCCAGAAAACATGGATGATCCAGAGATTAAGCAGTATTTCATTAGACATAATGAAATGTTGATAGAGTGTAACACACTTTTCTGGGGGTTGCGTGTAATTGTACCAGCTCAGTTTCAAAGGCAAGTTTTGATGGATTTACACAGTCGACATTATGGATTGGTCAAAATTAAAGGTTTGGCTAGGCCAAAATGTTGGTGACCGAAAACTAATGAACAACTTGAGAAGAAAGTTAAAACGTGTGATTCATGTCAAAAAAACAAAGACGAGAAACCATCAGATCCCAAGCATAACTGGAAGTCCCACCTTACGCCTAATGAACGACACAAATGCAGATTTTTGTGGACCGATGAACAGGCACGTTTCTAATTATTGTTGACGTGCAAGCAAAATATCCATTTAGTAAAATTATGAAGGCCACAATATCTAAGAAAGTTATTGAAAAATGTAGGAATTTATGGCAGATTTGGGTTTAATTTTGACCTTAGTGACAGACAATGGGCCACAATAGACAAGCCACGAATTTAAACATTTTTTAGAGTTAAATGGTGTTCGTCACCTTATAGGGCTTGCTTACGTCCCTTGGAGTAACGGGCAGGTGTAGATTTTTGTCCGAAATTTCAAGAAAGCCTATAAAGCTGAGAGGAACGAGGGTAGTTCAATTAAACAAGCAGTAAACAACTATTCTGCTAGAATCGCCTCAAACTCGACAACGCTGTAGACGCCAAGTAAACTTTTTCGTGGTCGAGAAATGAAAAGTAGGCATGACTTACTTTTACGAAATCCAACAGAAATAGTACACAGAAAGCAGCATTACCAGATTGAAAGTATGTTGTATAAGGCACCCCGTAAATTAAGTGATAACTCTCTGGTTTGGGCTTGAAACTATTCCCATACTATTGGGAGAAAAGTGGTTGCCAGTGAAAATCTGTAAAGAACTTGGGTTTTCGCAGTTCGAAGTCCGAATGGATAATAGTTTAACCATGAGAAAGCATGCTGAACAAATCAGAACGAGAGACGTGAACAAGTCACCTGATGCAATTAAACAAATTAAAACTAACAAACGAAGATAAGGTGTTGCATGATCTGAGCCGACCAATCACGTACTAGTTGACAATCACATACCAGAGGGCACAGCAACAACCCAGCAGGACGAAATGCCCAATCAAACTGAAATACCAAGTAAAAGTCAACAAAGGTCAGAGCCTGGGGAGAGTCATGGACACTTCATCGAAATTTACTATACCTAGGGACAAATGGCCGACACAAAGTGACCGAAAACAAATGAACCGAAAAACAAAACGTCGATTGTTATACAGGGTGTCCCAAAAGTCCCAGAACACCCTCACAACTTTTTAAGGGGCACTTTACTCGCCTAATGAAGACCTTTCTAATAAGGTATTCCTTTACCCCCCCCCCCCCCATTTCACTAAAAATTTCTGTGTTGGGGCCAGCCCCCCCCCAAGAGGGGCAGACGTAATACCGGTTGTACAAAAAGGTAGATCCTTTAACAAAAGATACACAGCCAGAGTTTCACTATTTTCTTTCAACCCCTTAAAAAGTTGTGAGGGTGTTCTGGAACTTTTGGGACACCCTGTATAGCCTACGGACACATAACCGACAACCAAAAACCCGAAACAACAAACACCGACAGTGACATTAGATCGACAAGACGCCATACCAAAATTATTAGAAATGAGTAACAATAATAACTGTTTTTAATACTGCAATGTTTTAACTGTGTTTTTAGCTGCAATTTAGTACCAATTTCATCAGCAGTAATTAACAAGAAAACTCAATAGTTTCTTAAATTTTCATCTTTTGGTCGACTTGGAAAGAATTAACTCTCTTTTTTTTTGGGGGGGGGGGGAGAGGAAAAGTGCATAACAACGAAACACAAGATACAAGCAACGTTTACGGTATTTGTGGGTGGCGGAACAAGGCATTGAAAGGAATATGATGCCTTTCTAGCTCAAACAAAAAAAAATACTAACATAAAGAAAGTAGCCTAATTTCGGGATTTACCTATGACGAATTGCAAATAAATTCCTTATTTTCGGGGGAAAATGGGTTGGGAAAGGCATCGAAAGCAATATTTTACAATTCCTAGCTCACAGACAACAACAAAAATACTGATAAAGAATAATTTAGGGATTTATCAAGGACAAATTGGAAGGAAATTATTTCTTAATCTTTGCGGGATGGGTGAGTGAGGGGGAAGGAATGACAACAAAAAGTAAGATGCAAACAAAAAAATCGGTATTTCGGGGGGGGGCGGCCCGCAACAAGACATTGAAAGAAATATGATGATTTCCTGGCTCACAATTCACAAACAACAAAAAAGCTATTAAAAATAAAAGAATTTCGGACCTATTTTTGTTCGGAGTGGCGGGAAGGAATTAAAAGGAAAATTACGGAATTCCTAGCTTACAAACAACAAAATAACCGTACTAATAAAAAAAAAGAATTTCGGGATTTACCTAGGACGAATAAGAAGGAAAATGCATACTTTTTTGTGGGGGGGGGGGAGTGGAAAGGCATCGAAAGGACTATTATGCAATTCATAGCTCACAAAACTACTAGAAAAAAAGAATTTTAGGATTTACCAAGGACGAATTGGAAGGAAAATCCTTTTTTTTTTGATGAGGGGATGGTGGGGGATGAGTGGTAAGGAATATCAACAAAATACAAGATACAAACAAAAATAACAGTATTTCTGGGTGAGGGAACAAGGCTTTGAAAAAAATATGATGCTTTTCTAGCTCTCACATTAAAACAATACTAATAAAAAAAAGGAATTATGGGATTTACAAATGACGAATTGGAAGGAATTTACTTTCTTTTTGGGGAGGGGGAGATGAAATGTATATAATAACAAAACAAGATACAAACAAAGAATAACACTTCACCGAACTACGCTGTACACAATTTTAAAAATGACTAAAACAGCCCAAGAACTAAATAAAGCTAAAATCACACAAAAGTATTTTGGCCATCTGTCCTTACGATCAAATTTCACTGTCGATTAAAACGCCCACGGTTATGTGCCTGTCGGTCAAGTGTCCGGAAAATTTTCGAATAAACCTTTTCGGTCATACAACGACGATCAACCTGTCTGGAGTTGTCGTGGGTTAACGTATAAGAGAGCGACAATTGTAGGACATCGTTAGTCAACACGTGATTGAGTCCTAACAATACCGGCTCTCAACGTGCTGATGACGTAACCAATGCAGCTTCTCAGACAAATAATAACCCACAGGAGCTAAGAAAAGCTAAAAAACAAAACCATAGGACAAGCCCTACTGCTGTGGCACAGCATCCAGGGGTTTAAGGTCATTCTAAACGACATCGCACAAAACTAATTAAACTTGACCTCTGATTGAGTACCTTGTAAATAACTTGTTTTGTTTATTTTCTTTGAAGTTACAATAATTTTTTTGTGATGATTGTCCCAAATTAATATCGATATATATTACAAAAAAAAAAGTCAAGTGTGCCGTAAAAAAGGGGGTTATATGATTGAAGTTTCATTTTACTTGTTAAAATGTACACGGATAAAAATTGGTGATTTTTAATTGAAATAATCAAATGTACAATTCAGAAAATTGTATCTGTTTAAGTGCTGTTGTGCTTTACATAACGTATATGATTGGTAAAGCACAACAGCACTTAAACAGATACAATTTTCTGAATTGTACATTTAATTATTCCAATTAAAAATCACCAGTTTTTATCCGTGTACATTTTAACAAGTAAAATGAAGCTTCAATCATATAATCTCTTTTTTTGCAGCACACTTGACGTTTTTGTTTGTAATCCGTGTACCTTTTTTACGGCTATTGTGTCTCGCTACAAAGGTTTATGCATGCAGTCGATTGTTGCATGGATCTGCAGTTTGCTGAGTGGCATTGTTCCCTAAATACAATGGTTAAAACAATGTAAAACAATCAAAATGACCGTTTAGGGTCCCGTAACTCCGGAATGGATCGACCAATCGAAAAAGTGGCCCATGTAAGGTTGAAGCCCAGGAAAATTTCAGGCTCAGATCATGTTTCAGATTTTAGGTAGGTGCAGTAGTTTTTTCTGAAACCGTGTCAGCCAAGAACAAGAATAAGAACCAGAACAAGAACAACGAGTGAACAGTTTTCAAATTTACGTGTGGCTCCCTACGTTTACTCTTGCATGGAATTGCATAAAAGTTGGTGTAGTGTTTGGAAAAGTTGCTATCTACTATCTGGCCAAGTTTGGTCGAAATATATTGAATAGAAACGGAGAAATTAATAGTTTTAGTTTTGCTGGAGCGAGGACTTCAATCATATATATACACGCCGTTTCGCTAATAAGCAGACTTAATGGTGAGGGATCATGATTAAACAAACGAACCTTCAACAATCAGCAAGAGGGCGCGTGGGCTTAGGGCTTATTCTTGCCACGGTAGCAAAGAAAAGGGGCGGATGGCCGACAATGAGAACGGATTTGCGCTCTAACAATTAGAAACAAACACTATTGCTTCAATAGTGCTGACTATTAGAGCCGAGTTGAAAAGTTTCAAAGTTGGTTGAGTAACACTGCATTGCCCTCCAGTGAAAAAGGTATTTACTTCCTTAAGAAAACAAACCATCGGGATACCAAGAGAAGGGGAGGGTTTCAAACCATACAATGTGAGAATATACGGGGGAGCAGGGCAGAAACGCGGCAGGTGGGTATCTCACCTCAATGGGGAATGTGAGGGAGAGGGAGTGGAATGGAGGCTCGAAGAGGGGAGGGTTCGCCGTCTGTTTTCATTTCACGCTCACACATGCAGGAATCAGCTACACCGGCGTATGTTAAACCGGAGTTTGGAGAAGGAGCCAGGGGCCAGTCCGTGCCCTTTTCATTCCATTCTACGTAGTACAGTATTTCACTCAGGTACCGGCTAGACCAGCATATGTTATGCCGGGGGGG
>JAHWFP010143715.1:0-12826 GCA_023313725.1 Lithobius niger | reverse complement strand
CAATTTGGCAACAGAATAAATGTATACCTAAAAGTTTTGGTTTTGAGTCTTAAAGAGAACCATGACAAATTCTGGACAAGTTGACTAGCATCCATCAGCACAACAAATTTTGTAATTTTTTTAAACATATTTACAGCCCAATTTTAAAAGGTCTTCCTTTAAACCCTCATGGACGAAACTCATTTGAGAGCCTTGGTCCAAAAGTGTGCCAGCTACTACACCAACTATGTTAACCGTGACGTAACCACAAGGTGCTGCACACGATTCAGGCGGTCCTTCAATTATGTTTGGTAATTTTGCGTAGTCTAAATTAGGTGGTTTTTTCATAGTCGTCATCCCAAGACATTAGATTAGGGTCTTTGTGAAGAGATAAGAAGCCTCACCAATAATCACGAGTCGATTACGTGCGGATCCCAAGCTTAGCACGCTGACTCAAGCATATGGGCATTCTGGGGCGGTTGGATCCAACCCAGAAACAGCCTGAGCGTTCAGGCTACATTGCTGACATTGACCGAAAGATTTCGGTTTCAACTCAGGGAATAACCAACACTGTTCCCAAAGATGGCTAGACTTTAAGCAATTTGAACTGTTGAGACCAATTGAGAACTGTTGCGACCACCCTGGGACCTTGCACCTGATGCAGTTTGGCTTGATGCAACAGTCTCAGCAATAATAGGTTGTGAAGAACCATAATTCAAAGCCTGATTAGAACGGTTTCCTGGCAGGCATAAGTTCCTGCCAGGAAACCGTTTAAATCAGGCTTTGATTAGAGTAAGCTTTTGACCCAGAGTAAGCTTTTAAAAAATCCAGGCATGGACATATTCGGATTTCGGATAACTTCACTGATCTGCTTCGCATTGTAACGATTTCGTCATGTGAACCATTTGGATGAAATGGGGAGCTCTTTTTTGGCCGGTTTATTATAAACGTGTCTGCACCAGGTCGGGACTTCGACCCTTGTACAGACTTAGGTGCTGTGCCCGCTCCATCAGATGCAGCAGCCTCAACACCATCTTTGTAGATCAATTTGTAGGAAATTGATAACTACGTAACCTAGCTCTAGCAGCATCAGTTTTAACTGTTTATAGTTTCTTGCATGTAGCGCATTTCTTTCGCCATCCTAGCAATCTGCTCGGATTTGGCCGAACTAGCAATTGAACGACCCAACCTGATGGAGCAGGTACTATTCCAATAAATCGTCAAGCAGGTTACTTAAAATAGCATTGACCAGCTGAATCTTGACCAGCTTTAAAGCACGAGCCAATTTCCCTACAGCCCTTCTTATTAAGGAGAATGTGAGGACCAGATTCAACGGAAAGGTCAACTAGAAACAGAGACTGCTTACTAGAAAATACACTGCTATTCATACTCACACCAGCTGTTTTTGGTTTGGTTTCAGGAGAGTTCATCTGCTTCACAAACACCACCTCAGGAGTGGTTGTAGACTCTTCAGGCTCTAATTACTGGGGCGTAGTAGTGAAACTTGCAGGACAGAATAAATTATCTCGATTAATTGAGGCTGGGGCCGAAACGTAAAAAGGAGGAGTCCAAGGAAGTCGAGACTCGTCATTCACAGGATTGGAACGTCGAACCGTCTTAGCTTGTCTAGGTCGTGCAGCTCTAGTTGACACAAATCATTCGAAATTGTCCTTCATCTACTCCTCTTTCAAAGTTGGCAAATCAAAACGCTGGGCCAGAGATGACAAACGTTGCTGTGCGGAGGTCAGAAAATCCGGCGTCTTAAACAATCCTGTGTGGTTACCTTGAGCTTGGCCAGTCCGGAAAGGCTCAAAATAGGGAGACCTGAACTTCAGATCTTCCAGCTGTCGTTACCCTGGTAGATTTTTTAACTTCAGAGGCATAAAAGTCAGGGGTAGTGTCCGTAGAGTCACACAAAACTGGTGGATCTGGGGAGGTATGGAGTTAAAAAGAATTTTGAAATGGCCTGTGGTGATCCTGAATCCTAATCAGTGGAAGTATCCACAGAACAGGAATAAGATGGTTGTTAATCACTCTGCACAGGTCGTCTGGTGAATATCTGGTAGACCTCTTTGGCGATTGAACTCTCGATCCCTTGCTAATTGGTGCTGGTGAGTCATACGAAGTTTGCATGGCGAATAGTGATCATGACAATAACTGGATTTTCCCTAACGAACTTGGCTACAAGGACTAATCTGTAATAATTAGCTCCTGAATGACAAAATAAAATAAAATTTCATTATATTTGACTTTTGGCTACTATTTTGACCTAATTCTTCCAACCATAATTAAAATACCATTCTTTTTCTCCCTGTATCAACGGATGGTGATGATTAGAAGGTTGACACACTAGACTAACTTAAGTTAAGGATGAGACTGAGTCAAGAATTTCCTTTTTGCCATTTTGGTCCAGGTTTAATTTGATATTGATTCGCCCGCCCGCCAAATGGTACGGCTTACAAGGTTGATGATGAGTTAGTGACTAAGCTAATAATTGGGATGGTATAGTAGAGGGGGAATAAGGTTCTAAATAAGTAGGCCGAAAATGGTTTACATCAGGAATGGTTGGGGGTTGATGTTTGGAATGCCAGAAAAGGCTTCACTTAGTTACTACTCCTAATTTGGTCATTAAGGGTAGGTGACAATTGGCATGTGCATATGAAATACATCAAGTGTGTCTTGCAACAAGAATGACAACGTTAAATACATCAGGTTTAATCAAATCCATTGTACTAACAGAAATTATCAAAAGACAAGGAATAGAACACATGGTTCTTGCAGAATAAGGGAGGACAGAGTAGTTGCAGCCGAGTGTCACCAGGAGATGGTGCTGCAGTCAGAAGTCCAATGACCAAAGGACAGGAGCTCTCTTGCCAGCTCCAATCAACGTGCCTATGCGAAGCCCCAGGACAAATCATGCTGATATAAGGTGAGGTCCAGGTATTAATCCAGATGGTTTAACATAGCTGTTTTAGCTGCTCAGCCACCATGGTTTCATGTTTCTTGCTGCTGTCGACGCGCCATTAAGCCTCAATCCCCCCCCCCCCCTAAAAATGTACAATGGTATGGTTATTAGCGAAATCTTATTATGGTGGTTCAGAAGTCAGGCCAGCTGAATAAACCAAAGTGAAAATTCCGACATGGGTAAACTCGTAGACCATGATGATGAAGGTGAGGGACACCTTAGATCATTGGTGTAAACTAGTAAATACCTGGTGCTATTTGGATATATGCACTTAGTGATGACTTTTGGACTTAACTGATAACTCTGAAATTAACAGTTCCATTTTATTCAATATAAAATACTATTTACCACTGCCTGAAGGTTGTCCACAACTAGGCGGTAATGCGGATCTTTGTGTGACACACAAGATGATAGCTAAGTCTTTTCTTCGGTTGTAGTGGCAGGTCGTATCTACTTTCCTCTTGTGGAACGTTACAGTTGATGGATGCTGCTATGATGCCGGTCTTTAAAGTAGTCTCAACTGCATGCATGCAGAAACGATAGTCTGTAATGTCATTGAATCCACCCATTTGCTGAAGGTGACTGAACAGTACTTCTATGTCATCACCTGACATGCTACGTGTCAAAATATAATAGAAACCAGTACGTAAGAAATGCCGAATGGTTAAAACAGAAGATTTCGTTAGTATCAGTGCTTTGTATGTTTCATCAGTGAAACCATCATTTTTGCCGGTAGCAGCTGTTTGAATGGCTTCAACGTATTGGAAGAAGTCGTTAGCGAGCCACACTAGTCTTTCGCCATTCACTGTGAGAAAGGTGCACAATCAGCATTACGGGAATTGTAAGTCTGTATCCTAGTGCACACATCTAGAAGTTCAAACCATTTCGGAATGTTTTCAAAACAACAGTTTCTTCAAACCTTTCATTGTCATCAATCTTGTGTGTTGTGAGTGTTCTGAATGCATCCAGTGCTTTGGTAACAGAAACTGAAAACACCTGAATAGCACAACCAACGTTCAGCTTTTCAATGTTGCTTGGGAAGAGCACCTTTCTACTCAAACAACGGATTGGTTACGTCAAACCTGAATGGTTTCTCTGGGTACAGTTGCCTATAAGGTTCAGGAGATATAATTTGGTCATTTATTGTAAAATTTCTAAAAAAAAAAAAAAACAGGATTCGAACATTCGTTATTATGTGACTTGGGGCATACGCCTAAAAATCTTCCTGTTTGCATCAAGTGGATGAGCTACCTGTGGCTTGGCTCCGAAAACATTGCTCTATTGACATTCAAATTATCTGTGACAATTTTCTGACTCAACAATCCTGACTTCTCTAAATCTTCCACTACTTGAACATTTAATTTATGTTAAGTTACAGGTAAAGAAGAAAGCTAGTGGTATCCTGTAGGGCACGGATAGACCGTGAAATAGAAAGCATAACAATTTGTCAGCAAGTTTTTCCTGCACTCTAAGATCTTCGAGACTGACATTATTTTGTCCTAAAAGCATGTCCAATCGACGGTCGTAGAGCAGTTTAGCTTTGATGGTCATCTCATCAATGATGAGTGATCCCAACTTTGCCCCCTCTCCTGTAGTGTTCTGTAATTCTATGGCTAACCGTGGTTGAACTATTGAAGCGACACCATGTGACGATTTTCCTTGTAATAGGAAAGGGGGGGGGGGGAGGGAAGAAAGAGAGAGGGGTTAAGGCCGTTCAGGGGTGATATGGGAAAAAACCGGAGGGGGGGGGGGGGGTGAGAGGTCCTCGAGCACTTGCGTGGTAGGGTAGGATTAGGTCCAGGGACAATATTAGAAATATTCCTGCTACAGAATGGAGTCGAGCAGTTCTAAGTAGTTGCAACAAATTTAATGAACGTTTCATATTCATATACATCCACATAACCAGTTTCGGAGGGCGCCTCCTATACAAGAAGTTTAGTATCTAGTTAAAACATTAGTTACGTTAAATATTAACGACTGCCCTATACCCTATTTCACCACTACGACCTCCTACCGCTGCTTCTATAACGCCTGACGAGATATCATGTCTTTCACAAGCAGGACTAAATCGTGCACATTTCACGGGAACATGGTAATGAATACCAACATGAGAAACATATTTGGAAGAGTTAACCGTGGTGACGGCAGCGCAACAACGAACTACGAGTAATAATACAACGGACCAATTCATTTATGCACATCTGTGCCGTTTAGCTAGTTCGGGCGTGGCACGTGAGCAAATAAGTACAGTTTCATTATGACACCACCGAAGTAAGATTTGGAAGCAACGCATTACCTGCATACATGTTTGTCAACCTTCTGAATTACTGCATACAAGTGGGCGAGCAAAACTTCTTACGAAATTAAAAACATGGGTCGACATCTTAACAAGTGAATTGGCAGGCTTCAATACGGGAATACGGTGACTCGGTTGCAGCGTTGTGTCGACGTGTCTTCACGCGCTGACATCTCGTACAGCAAGCACCCCATGGCAATCGGCCCCACACGTCTTGAGACTGCCAACAAGCAACCAATATGACCACGCACACCGAAGTACTCGGCTTCACTTCTCAATCATCACACGTTACGAACACTAGAATTGAGTCACCAAAACGCAAGCACCGCATCACGTGACAATTGCACCACGACGAATGAAGTATGTATAAATCACCATTAAAGGCGAGTAATAGTAAGATTAGTCAGATTACGTAGTTTTACAATACTAAAATTAAATAATGTAAGTAACTTCACATGCCATCAAGAGCAAAATAGTACCTTCCAGTTATGTGGCTTAACAAGACATATATACGCACAAGGCCATCTAGGAACAAAGACACCACAACAGCGCGAAAACCAAGGGTGCACAGGTCGTTCAAAGCCAAAAAAGGAGCCAGTGACACCAAGTTCCATCTAAAAGCGCGACAACCAGTTTCTCCACGTAGATAACCCATATATATTTTCAATGTATAAGGATGATGGACTATAGCATTTAAACTGTCGCAGCAATCGATAGGCTGTGACGTGCCATTAAGCCTCAATCTACCCCCCCCCCCCCCACTCGAAAGGCCTTGGAGGAGCATTTCTGCAAAAGGGCACAAAACTTTAAAGTATTTTTTCCTGTACGCGTTCACCTGTTTTACAAGAAAGGAAGCTTGTAGAGAGGTATTCTGATCTTTTAAAACCTTATCGAATTGGTGGTGGACAGCATCTTGATGCTTTACTTGTTTTAAAGTGTCTTTCAACAGAATCACGCAGGAATTAATTTTTACCCCTTGTTTTCTAAGCCGTGAATTATTCTTTGAATATCTCCTGACTTGTTTCAGTCTTAGAACGTTTGCTTGAACTTAATGATGATACTGTCTAGCTCGATTAACTAAAACTGGATGCTCAGCTGGGCTTAGGCTGTCTTGGTCCTGGATGAGTGGGAGCAGATTCTGATTTGGTTCTTCATATTCCTATTCTGGTGAGGTTCTTTCGGCCCCAGCACGCGAGAGGGAGGGGGGAGGGGTTGTTGCTAATTCAAAATTAGTTTTTATAAAATAATACACGCCGACCTTAATTTCAAACCGACCTTAAATAAATTATGTCTTAAAGTGGGTTGTTTCTTGCCTATCAAAAAAAAAAGCAAAAACTTACTGGAATTCTTAAAAAGTCTTAATAAAAATGTGTTATTAATTCAGCAAGTATGTTCGTCTATGCTTTCTGAAAACTGTAAGCTTATGTTGGTATCACTTCACGAAACTTCACCTTTCATTTTCATAATCAATAACGATTTCTCCACAAGCCCCAAAAATCAACTAAGCTACGTAATCTTCCAGGCGTTCCAGAAAATGGAAGTTAACAATGGTGGTGATGGGGGTGGAGGCTCGTTCCCATATAATATGTACATACTAAGCTTCTTTTTCTCTTCATTTGCTGCAAATATTTTATTATTTTTAATTGTTACAAATTAAAGTGTTGAAAAATTTAAATTGTTATTAAAAATAAAGGTAGCAAAGGACAGTTTTGTTGTTTGTTGGCAACTATTAGTTTTCTTTTTCTTCTGGGGATGTACTTTGGTCTGTCCTCTGTACGGGTCAAACTACACCACCGGAAATCATGGGAATATGCTGAAATGGGATATTAGAAGACGAGCTACTAGCAAATAAAAATGCCAATTAATTTTTCGTTTTGCCAAATAAGCAATTATTAGGTAAGGTACCCCATGTCCCCCACGCCTGGCTCGACGGATCGATGGCTCGGCTTGATGGTGTTCGTCGTCGGTTCCATCTTCCGCATGACATTGCGCGTCAATTGGGCGATAAGTCTGTCCTCCTGTCCGGTGTTTTTCAATTTTTGCAGGAGGTACAGATGTATGACAAGATTTAGATTAGGGGTTTGAATAACATCTCTGTAATGTGTGGTGCAGTGGCAACCCGGACCACTGCACTGTGACTGAGGTTGGCGCTAATGACCAAGTTGTCGACGCGCCATTAAGCCTCATTCCCCCCCCCCCCTCGACGGATCGACTATAAACAACTTTTGAAGTTTCATTATTTGTTTTTTTTTTTATTTGCGTAGGTGGTTAGCTATTAAGATAGCAGGTGGTCTGCAAAAGACATTATCACACACATACATACAAGTGACAGCTACGGACAGGGATGTCGTGCACCCACAAAATGTTGGGAACCATAATATTTTCCAGCTAGGGGCCCTGGGGAAGCGCTGTAAGTTCCGCCAGTGGGTCCTGGGTGGAGCTCCGGAAGCTCACGCATTTTCTGCAGTTTTAATGAGTTTGAGACCGCTGGAAGACCCCAAATTGATACTTGTTAAAATTGCATTAATGGCTCCAGGCGGTCGGCCAGCCGCATACAAGCCAAAATCGTCTTTATTTTTGGGGAGATTGGGATGAGGCGGAGGGAGGAGGAGGGCACACGCCCAGGTTACGGGGAAACGTTTGAGCGGACAGAACCTGTTGTACGCTTATAATCGACGAGACATCGATGATTTCGGCCAAGATGTTCTCTTTGCTAAACGCAATTTTCCAAGGTGTGAGAGGAAACTCCATTCCTTTTGGTGGTATTCAATTCGTCGTTTCTGGTACGTAATGATACTGCAAATAAACAAATAACTAAAAAGTGTGGTACTATTTTAGCAACTGCGTAAACATTTGTCTGACGGTCATTCAGTGCATCTGCAGAATTGTTACATAAGTTAAATATACTTTAAATGGCCATACTGATAGAAAATATATTTTAAGATGGCCAAAGTAGGCCTAATTCTTGTTTAAAAAAATATGCTGTTATATTCATTTGTTTAAACTGTTTCAGTTAACTGCAGTTGCTAATTCCAGGGTTCAAGAAACTAGCTTTGGCCACTCCTCCTAATCTACCATTCAATTTCTGTAGCTAATGACTCACCCTATCATAAGTGCTGAAATACAGTTATTTGCAACTAACATTGAGGCCTGCAGAGCCATGTAGCTATAATTCTTTAAAACTGTTCATCTACATCCTAAGAAGCGCACAATAACTGAGGATGAACATTAGTAGTCCTACTTTCACTGCTAGTTCCAAGCATCCAGCTGTGTGGTGTTGTGTTGTGTTAACATTTCATCATCAATAAAATATCAATGCAGTCTAAATTTCATTCTTTTATGACAGCGCTGGCAGGTTGCTAACAGGAATTACTAGTGCCTTTAACAGTAACTACAAAAGAAATCCTCTTCTTCATTTGTCTGCAGGTATTCCTATTCGTCATCTTCGAGATCAGCATATGTGCGATGAAACCATCGTCGACAGTGATCACGTTGGACACATTCCTCATCCTTCCTGTCATGTTGTTGGCATTCACGACAAACGTTGTCCAAGCTACGCCGTTGTCGTTTTAGTGTAGCTGATTCCGAAGAACTTGCTTCAAATACATTTGTATTTGGCATGAATTGATGCTTTGGTACTTGTGCAATCAGTCTTTCAGTGAGTACACTGACACTAACCCTCACGATGTACGTTACAAAGTATGCAGAGTATAATGTTTGCAGGAAACTTCGCCAAACAGCAGCTAGCACTGATCAAATCATGTTACGTTTGCTTCCCAAGACTTCTATCTTCTACTATGCTACTATAGCCGAACTGCTTGTATGCAGTGACGGATGATAAAGTGGTAGCTGTGTCATCCTTTTTCTTACCACTTTCATTTAAGAAATCTACCGGTAATTGCTTTATAGAAACTCTGGTGTGTAGTTGCAACAATTCCTGGTACAGTCTGTTTATTAAATTTTCCCAATTTGTTGCTACTGAAGTTGATGGTTCACCAAACAAAACTGAAAAACTCTACTTCAAAGCTCCATTCTCTCCTACAGTTGACCCATTAGGAACTTTTGATGCTTGTCGCTGTAGCAGTTGAAATTCTCCATGGTTTGAAGTTTTATGACTTCAGAATATAACCTACAAAAGAACTGTTGCACTTTGTCCGACACGAGTCAAACCTTGTCGGATGTTTTCCCTACGTGCGGTTTTGTGCGTACTATCTGTATCACCGGTTTCACCAACTATTTGCAATTCTGTCCGTATTAACCTTGCAATAAGTCGTATGCGACTAATATCTATGTGAAGTAGTTGTATTTTGTAGGGATTGCTGTTGCCTAGGAGTCGATTGGCTGCGTGTTGATGGCGGTATTTAACTGTGGCAAGGCTATACCCACCGACATAGCGAATTTACCTTGAGCTCCGGCAGCTACCTCTGAAGTCAGTTTGCAAATAACTGAAACGGTAAAATAGCAAAAATGATAAATTCTTTGTACAAACCATGTCAAGTGTAGGACTGGATACTTCAACGGCACTTACTTTTCACTTTACTTACTTTTTACTCAAAACGTCGGCTGCCAGTGTTTCAATTGCTCGTCTTCGAACTTGCCCGTAGATTAGATATGAAGCGTATTGCTCTCCTTTGTTTCTTGTGACTTTCCGAGAAAACTAATAAGACCTCGCCATTGTATTCTGGGAAAATACTCTGAGCATAGACCACAGAACAGATTGAGAGACTGAGTCTTTTTTTTTGTGGATATCTGCTATATTTTCGCGGCCCTTACTCTTCATGTCAAATATTATCCACGCCACAAATTCCGACAAGTTTCCAGTGTCCAAGCTGTTGACACTCAACTGGAAAGTAGTTTGTGGCCTTTCGAATAGAACTGTTTTGAGAAAATCATTATTGGAAAAGTCTTGTGGCAGCTCGTAAGGTATCTTCTACTTCTTTTTCAAATAATTCGTCCATTGAGTCGAGATGCTCTTTCAACATGTCCCACTGTGTTTCTAGGGAGGCGTCCATCTGATTTAGCGATGTCTTGTCCGGAAGTAAGACCACAAATACTTTTTCACCTACCAATGTGGAAGGAATAGCACGAGACCAACAAGATACATTACTGTACAAACTGTCCGCATCTCTGAGGTTACAGTAGAATTCTGCGATGTTGATTGGTAGAAGGGTTTTACATAAAGGTGAAAAATTAAGTTGTAGTCGTTCTGATGAAGTAGCTCTGCCTATGACAACTGCTAACTGTCCTGGTCTTACCAGTGTGCAGTGTATTATTAGGTTGTAGCAGGTCATCCCTTGCGCTTTATGAATAGTTACTGCAAACGCCAATGAAAGTGGAATTTAAATCCGTTTGCACTGTATCGTGATATTACTAATGACGATATTCTACATAACCTGTAAGCATTTGAACTCACTGGAGAAATGGTGTGTAATTTTCATTAAAATGTCATCATCAAAAAGTTTCGACTGGACCAATCTGCTCAAAACCTTGAATTACTCCACATGTACCGACACAAGAAAACCTGATAAATTAATAAGCAGCATCCAGCCTTCAGATGCAACTTTTTGGGGCCTGGAACCTGCCCATTGCTTTCCTCGTTCCATGGTCTTCGGCAGTGTATGCTTTCAAGTCTCCGTCCATCATTCTGTCAGATAAAACAGAATAAAGACTGATTAAGGCCAAAAGGGACTGTTGTAGTATAGCTCTTGATTAATTAGATGGGACCACACTTATACATAGAAATAGCTACTTAGGGGTTAAAATTATATACATCGTATGGACCAAGCTGTTGTCCACCGAAATTGTCTGTTCTAATCCTGCTAAAGCGGTAAATTGTAAAGTTATAAAAGTTATCGACTAAACCAGGGGTGGCGAACCTATGGCACGCGTGCCAAAGCTGGCACGCGAGACCCTTTCCTTTGGCACGCGAAAATATTTGTTAAATTGCAAACTGATCACTACGGTTTGTCTATCGTTCCAACAAGCAACCAACAATCGCGTAACTGTATCTCCGCATAACAGCCAAGCTCTCTCTCTCTCTGTGTCCCTGCCTCCATTCAAAGAATGGAATCAACCCAGCTCTCTGCCCCTGCCTCCGCTCAAAGAATGGAATCAACCCAGTCCACGCGTGCGTCGATGCTTGAGAGAAGCGAAAGAGCCTTGTGGGGAACTTCGGAATTGAAACCAACGTGTTGCTGCTAATAATGAGTCTTTCGACTGCATTACTAGGTATCCCTGTCGGCGCCCACTTGGTGCGAAGTTTGAGTTGCAAGCATGGCGTCTCTTCAGCCCAAAAAGCAAAGAGTTGATAGCAGACCATTTAAAAGTGAATGGACAGAAAAATTTGGTGTAGCAGAAAGTGGGGATCGAGCAGTTTGTGTTATTTGCAGAGAGTCTGTAGTTTGTAGAACTTCGAGTGTGAAAAGACATTTTGAAAAATGTCATTCTGACTTTCCGACCAATCCACAAGAAAAAAAAGTACGTATCGATAAAGCCATAAAACAGCATCGCAGTGAAACTAATGTGTTTAAATCATTTCTTGGAGGTGACAACTGTTTGTTGAAAATTATCTTTGTGTATTGCGAAGCACAGTAAGCCATTCTCGGACGGTGAGTACGTTAAAGAAGCAATGCTCGCTGCTACAGATAGTTTATTCGAGGATTTCGCTAATAAAGCTAAAATTAAACAGCGCATCTTGGACATGCCATTGTCACGAAATACAGTAAAAGATCGTATATTGCTAATGTCTGGCGATGTTACAGATCAGTTGACAGAGGATCTTCAACAATGCCCATGTTTTGCAATTGCAGTTGACGAAAGTAATGATGTGAACGATACAGCACGAGTTGCAGTTACCGTGAGATATACAACTAACAAAGGTATTAATGAAGAAGTGTGTGGTATTTTGGCGCTGCACGGACAAACAACTGGAGAACTTGTGTTTAATGCAGTTAAAAACATGTTCGACGAAAAAAAAATTGATATACAAAATATTGTATCTGTTACGACAGACGGCTGCCCGTCAATGACAGGAATTCGGAAGGGCTTCATTGCATTGTTGGAAGACGCATTAAAACGGAAAGTTTTACAATTTCACTGTATAATTCACCAGCAAGCTTTGTGCTCCAAGGCTGGCTGTGAGGAACTGCGCGACGTTATGGCAGTGGTAACCAAAATTGTAAACTTCATTCGTGCACGTGGGCTTAATCATCGTCAATTTAGATCACTTTTGGATGAACTCAATTGTCAGTATGGTGACTTGATAATTTACAATAACGTTCGTTGGTTGAGTCGGGGTGCTGTCCTCGGACGATTTGTAAGTTGTCTTGAAGAAATCCGTTTATTCCTGAACGAAAAAGAAAAGGAATTTCCAAGTACAACAGATCGCAAATGGTTACTAAACTTAATGTATTTGACTGACATAACAGCACACCTAAATCAGCTTAACTTGAAAATGCAAGGCCAAGGTCAGACAGCTAGCCAGCTATATCAGCATGTGAAATCATTCGAAAAAAAAATAGTTGTGTACGAAAACGACATTATCACCTGCAAATGTGCTTACTTCCCTCATGTCAAGCAGTTTTGGG
>JAHWFP010143714.1:22393-42817 GCA_023313725.1 Lithobius niger | reverse complement strand
TCCTCAATAATAAATATTAAGCCGGATTAATATTTATTATTGAGGAGCCCTGGCCCGAAGCCACATACGAGTCACCTATTTACAAGCAAAACTGCAAACAAAATCTCAACATAAACAACAAATCTCACTAAGAGACTGGCAGTCTTCCATTGCAAGAAGAGGTGGAAACAAAATGTAGATCGTGAGCACAGGGTCCAATCAAGTAGGAAAAAAACTATTTTTTTTAAATGCCTCTTCGTAATGCGCTAAGTTTGCTGGTTAATCTAGACACATGCTAGTGTGTCGCCAACAAGTAGTGATCGGCTAACTAGGCATGATTAATTGTGATCGAGTGTGTCATTCCAGCTTCAATGCGTAGATTAACATTAAGCTTGGGAGGAACAAATCAAAAGGGGGTGCACTGATTGATTGAGCGAAGCAAACGAAAATCAGTGTTTGTTAGGGAGTGTGCACAAAAATGGGATTGAAAAAACTTAAGCATGTGAAGCATGAACTGGCAATAGCCTAAACCAGACCGTGTCGATTTGGTTGTGTAACGGCGAAATTGGCAATGGCAAATACGAATATTATCAGTAGTAATATCACGAGAGCGTAGTTTTTTATCGATAAATTTTCTCAATCACGAGTTGCATTCCGAAACTGAAAAAATACCGAGAGCTTGCGCGAGGTGTTTTTATCAGGTTGGGAATATAACGAGTGGTTGAGAAAATTTATCGGTACTTAAACTACGCTCGAGTTGTATTTGAAACGAGAATGTACCGTCTCCTTTAAACATCACTTCAACTTGCATAATACGGCAGTGGCTTCTTACTTGAATGCAAAATTCCTGTATGCACGAAATTATGAAAGTGTACAAATCGTTGCCAGATGCAGTTACTGGTTCGTTTAGTGTTTATAGGATAGGTATTTTCTACCGCCGCCTTCATAAATAAAGCAGTTTTGTTTCTCTTACGATCCGTCACAAATTTACCGAAACCGAAAGTAATCGCCGTGATAGGACGAAGTAGCTTGTCAGAGCGCTTCACGAAAGTAAATATGCATTTTAGTTTTAATGAAAAAATTGTTTCTTATATTTTAAATAAAATATGCTCCGTAACAATACTAAGTTTTACTATACTTATTATTAATTTATTTTGTACTATTTCCGGTTAATTCAAGTACCGCGTAATATTGATGTACTGTGGGTTGCCTTTACCGCTACGCTATAGCTTCGCATAGTAGCGGCGTTAGGCCTAACATAATGAGAGTGGCCTCACGCACTTGGGCTGCCCATCGTCTGTCGCCATGGTAACCAGAGATTAATAGCACGTCGCCGGAAATTCAAATAATGTGACATTTGGCTATCTGGTACGTCGTATACGTTTCGAAATTGGTTTAGGCCTACCAAATGCAGTTCTTACAAACGTTCGTTATACTGCAGAAAACAAGGTATCAGGTGAGTCGATTGTAAAAACCAAGATGGAGGGATGAGGCTGACCGTTTAATATGATAAAATACCGTGTGGTCGTTTAATCGTTGTTAAGGAGGCGTGATTGGCTGGTGGCTGCCGTTTGCTGGCTTCCCATTGGTTAATTGTTGTTATAAAATTATGAAGGTATATTCTCAATGTGAAAATTTATTGACATACAATTTCTCCAGAAAAAAAGGTAGTGATCAAAATAAGATGGTGTGACTTTGTGTACATTCACAGTCCTATGAAAGTTTTTATATCCACCCAAAACCAAGACTGGTATAGTAGAAGCCGCAACGTTCCCAAAAGGGTTGGCCTTTGAAAGTAGTGATATCATTCAACCAGGGAAAGGCCGCCAAGGTCAATCCTATTAGGCAAGTTAATTGCACCGAATAACACTTTAGACGTTAACTTTCGAACTATTAGTCAGTGCGATTAACTTGGCTAATAGGATTAACCATGGCGGCCTTTCCCTGGTTGTAATGATATCATTACTTTCAAAGGCCGACTCGTTTTGGAAACTTGGCGGCTTCTCTTATATCAGTTTCAATTTTGTGTAGAAATTTTAAAATGACCAGAACATATCGAATCGTACAAACGCTGTTAAAACAATTACCAGGTAAATATGCAGGATGGTCAATTACGTTCTATATCACCCATTCTAAAAGTTTTTCATACAAATCATACGTTTGAATTGACGATAATTGTAGGGTGAAGAATTACATTAAAGACTAAAGATGTATGCGCATGGATGCACACTAATGTTCACAGAAAACTTCCTCTTGGATTGAATATTCTAAAAATGATTATTTGGTTAATTGATTATTTAGTTTTGTTTTCTTGCGGTCGCTTCGTTGTTAGTAGCTCTGCTTGCTCACCAACTCCCGTGTGTTCCTTTTCCATTAAGCAGTTTACCGAAACACGAGTATGGGTAAAGTTAAAGCCAATATTACGAATTGCCCATTACGTCAATGTCATTTTAGCAGACCAAGTTTGACGTTAAGGGCACATCATACTCAAACGCACTGTTCATGAGGTACGCCGCGACGGAGGAGGGCAGCACCTACAGGCGACGCGCCATAAAAATGAACGACTGCTGAGCCGGAGCCTTCGGTGTTGTGTTGTGTACCAGTGGCTTTCCCTTTTGTAAGATGGTGCAGCCACACACCGTAATCTCCATGGCGGCCACATAGCGCACCACGCATCTAGATGAGGGCAATTCTACAATTTAGTTGAAGAAATCCGAGCGAAATTCCAGGATCTTTGACATGCCGCAATCGACATGAGCATGAGGCCAAGATCGATTCCGGACCTTCCGGTTGGAAGGAGGTCATGCTATGTGCCAGTAACGCAAGATGGCTTTAAATTACATAGGGCTGTAGATTTTTGCCATTTTTTTCAATAATAATTTGAGGACAAAATATGAACTAAATACCTGAACTCAATGTTAGGTTTAGCTTCGCCGTTCAGGTAAAACGCATTAGAAACCGTATCCCCGTGGAACTCACAGCTGTGAAGGTATACACATAAAAAAAGAATTAGAGTTCACTCAAACGAAACGAACTATAATTTGAATTCCAATTCCAGGGAACAAGGATTAGTCTTACTCACTAGTAACGTCAGAAAGGCCACGCAGTTTGCGTTTGAAATGTGTTTGTGTTTGTCGGTTTCTGTTTTATTTATTTCGATTTCATGTGAGTGATTATGTGTTCATTTTATGTGTGTATTTTTTTGTTTTCAATTTTGTAGGTGTTTTGTTGTTAAAGGCATTTGTTTTGTAAGTGTTTTTAGGTGTAATTTTTAGTTTTTATGCATGTGTGTGCGTGCGTCTGTGTGTGTGTTTTTAATGTACGAAATTGCCAACCGTTTGTTTGTTTGATTAGTGATTTACGTGTTGTATACGTGGAGTTTAGTATGTCACAACTTTTGTCCCCTGAAATTGGAATTCAAATTATTTCTGTGCTATATGAGAGTGGCTGTCATAGACTTGTGGGTTCAACTAACGCACAGTAAGGACTAGGAAACACTGTGTTGCAGGCTAACACTTGAAGGACAACTTTAATCAGGAAAATACAGCCTTTATATAAGGTATGTCACATGACATGTAGTCATGTGATAATGGTATGGCAACAACATTGTATGGATAGACTACAGTTAACTATGGAGGTATATTAAGCTGTGAATAGGTTTATATTAGGACTTAAAGGGCTACCATTGTGGTGCCTCTACGACGAACCACATTACAAGCAACTAATAAAAAAAAATAAAAAAAATTCTTAAGTCTAGCTGAAAAATAAAATACGTATTATTCTGAAGACAAGAATTTTTTATTAGTCACTGCCTACTTTAAGTTGTATTTATTAAGAAGAAAATGTGTTGCTTTCAAAGAAAAACTAACATTTTGTGAAAGCTTGTAATCCCCCACCCCCTTAATGCTAATGGTCAAATTGACAACACTTCACAAAATCCAGCTTCATCGACTGTTGTTCCACAAATTCCCACCTTGACCACCCTATCAGAGATGTCCTTTAACCGTGAAAGCTTACTCTCCGTTATTGCAAATCTAAAATCTAGTCATTCATTGGGCCCAGACGGTTTTTCCGCCTTTTTTTTCAAACAACTTGCTACCGAATTGGTAGACCCCTTGATTTTAATTTTTAATTTTTCTTTCGCAACTGGCACTATCCCATCTTGCTGGAATCAGGCAATTGTTATACCTGTTTTTAAGAAGGGAAATCCATCAGATCCATCAAATTATCGTCCTATTGCCTTGACTTCAGTAGCATGCAAATTGATGGAAACCCATATCCGAGTGGTCTTACTTAAATATTTGACTGAACACAACCTTATTAAATCTGACCAATTCGGGTTTCTGCCAGGACGTTCGACTACACACCAATTACTTCTGTGCTTGGACCGTTGGTCCTCTGCATTGGATATTGGTATCCCATTTGATACAATATATTTCGATTTCTGTAAGGCTTTCGAATCTGTTATTCATTCTAAATTATTAGTAAAACTGGTTAATATTGGCGTAAGTGGCAAACTGCTAACCTGGATTGGCGCTTTCTGTCAAACCGTTCACAACGTGTTAAAATTGGTGATTCTTATTCCTCATGGGGGAAGCTTTCTAGTGGTGTTCCCCAGGGCTCTGTTCTTGGTCCAATCCTTTTTGTCATATTCTTAAACGATCTTTCCTTTGACCATACATCTGATAACCGTTTCCACTATAAATTTGCTGATGACCTTAAAGCGGGTTCCCCTATTGTAAATTTAACCGATGGCTTTCATTTATTTGAAGATATCAACTATATCTATAACTGGTCTGTTTTTTGGCAACTGCCTCTCTCCCTGAGTAAATGCTGTACCTTCCATATTGGTGAACAAAACCCTGGCCTCCTTTACTCTATGGCAAATGCCAACCTGAACGTTTTAACAAATATCTGTGACCTTGGGGTTTGGTTCTCAACTAACCTCAAATCCACTTTACACTGTAACAAAATCTCTTCCCTTGCTTTTCGCAGACTAGCGTTAGTACGTAAATGTTTTACTTCTAACAACCTAGAAATTAAGACTCGTGCTTTTTGCGTCTTTGTTCGCCCAATTTTGGAGTACGGTTTGGTCCCCCCATTTACTTCAGGATATCGATGTCCTGGAGTCGGTTCAACGTTCTTTCACCCGACAACTGCCTGGCTTGAGGTCTCTACCGGCTGACGAACGACTCAAACTTTCCGGCCTTGAGCCTCTGGAGCTGCGTCGTCTTCGGGCTGACCTTATTTTGACGTTTCAGATTTTGAAGGGCTTTCTTCCGGTCGACCTTCCTTTTTTCGATTTAGCGGCCCCATCTACGACTCGCGGACACTCTTTAAAACTTTCTCTGCCTAAATACTCCACGGAGTGTAGGAGATCTTTTTTCGCTGTTCGCGTCGTCGGCGTGTGGAACTCCCTCCCTGAGCACGTTGTGTCAGCGCCATCCGTACCTATTTTTAAACGACATCTGTCTCTTTGCCCTTTGAACAAGTTTCTGAAACGAACTTACTAACTCTTAGGGCCAGTGTAAGAGGCATGCCCTTCTGTGTCCTTCCCCCACTTGGGGCAAACTGATTATTATTATATAATTAACTCAACAAAATATTTGAAATTTGATGATGCTTGAAAAACTGGCACCTTGAAGTCCATCTGGTTTGTTTTCCTTTTATATTTCAAATCTGGCTTGTGATAGATAATTTCGAATAATTTTCGGTAGTGTTTCCTTCTTTTTGCTTTTTGGTTGTAACAACAACTGCTGTTTACAACGGAGTTGACTTGTTGCACACATCTGGCTGCTGAGTACATCTGTTAGTTTGTTACAGATGGTTAGCTCACGCCGGAGGCTGTTTCAGCTCCCAAAGCAGTTGTCCGGTCATGAAGGAAATATATACATGAAAGGAGAAAAGAAATAATAAGTACGCATTTATACTTTCCTGGATTGAACACCCGTCCTGCCGAGCAGCTTTATAGGCAAGTTTTAAATTTCGGACATAAATTTCAGTTAATCCGTTAACCCACGGTGCCAAGGCCAGGCTGGGCCTGAAAGGTGTTGGATTCCTTTAACCGTTAACCATGATTTAAACTCTTTAGAGCTCCACTGAGGGCCATTGTCGCTAACTAAGGAATCCATCAGCCCGTATTCGGCAATGTAGTTATTCAGAATATCATTAACTTTAGTTGAAGTGGTAGTTTTCATTTTATGCACGATGGAATTTTACTGTGTGCATCCACTAGGATTAGAAACATGAAATTGTCCAACGGTCCTAAGGAATATGCGTGATATCTAGAATTTGGCTTTTGTGGATACTCCCAGGTGTGCTTTGGTCCTGCAGATTGAGTAATCTATTGAGTATCCTTAAATTCTTGGCAATTAGAACAGGATTTAAATTTGGTTTCAATATCTGTGTCAATAAAAGGCCACCACGCCTTAGACTGTCCTAGCCAAGCTCTTTAATTTAACAATACCAAGGTATGAGCTGTGCAAATCTTTCAAAATTTGACGTCTTAACGCTGTCGGCACGACGATTCTAAATCCCCAAAAAAGAGTGTCACTTCCAATCGAGATTTCATTACGGCGTGTGAAGTACGGCTGCATGTCTGGGTTATTGCACACTTCAGGCCAGCCGCAATCAATGTAACGGTATACTTCAGACAACAGTTTGTCACGCGTGCTTTCCATAACCAAGGCTTCGTTTAGCACTAGTAAGTTGGAGATGGTTTCCAATGCTAGTACATTGTACTGTTGTTCGGCCTCTTCAAACTCCTTGTCGTTAGGGAGTGGAAGTCTAGACAGTGAGTCAGCAGTTAAATTCTGCTTGCCGGGTATATGTTGAAAGTCATAATCATAAGCGCTAAGCATAACTGCCCAACGTTGCACACGTGCTGCAGCTATCTGTGGTATTCCTTTTTTAGGGTCATAAATCCATATTAAAGTTTTTTAGTCAGACTTCAATATGAATTTCTGACCATAAACTATTCATGGAACCGTTTAACTCCCCAAGCTACACTGAGAGCTTCAAGATCGAAATGACTGTAACCCTGTTCGATTTTTGTTAGCTTCTGTGAAGTGAAAGCTATTGGGCGGGATTTGCCATTCGGCATGACATACATAAGGCACGCCCCCACCCCATAGGGTGAGCATCACAAACCAGTTTCAGCTTTAATTTTGGGTTGTAATGTACCAAAACTTTTGATTTAACAAATAATTCTTTTACTTTGCTAACAGCCTGGTCACATTCGTCACGAATCACGATAAGTTCTACCACCCAAGCTACACCTGGTAAATTATTCTTCAACCGTGAATTAAAATCCAGATTGGATTTGCTATACCCTGACCCCTGTGTCCGTTGTAAAAAGAAATCCACAAAAACAGATAAAAACACCCAACTATCCGTTAACTTCCGTTAACTATCAAGTTGGCGATAAAATATGGTATCGTGACTATAGCAAAACTAACCCTAAGCAATGGTCGAGGGGGGTCTATCAAGAATAAACTGTCACATTTAATCTATAGTGTACTTACAGAAGAACTTATAGAAATGCGTAAACATCGCGATCAACTACGCCCTAGAATCGATTCCGTTGATGCCGTAGATTTGTCACCAAACGCACATAATCCGGCGAAAAAAATCGGTCAATTTTGGCATGAATATTAAAGGCGTTAATTCGAAAGAACACTTAGTTTCAAAGAAACGGTATTATGTTGGCGCATCACGTCACAATCAGGTGATTCACGAGCATTCAAATAGTCGGCGGCAGTCCGAGGGCCAATCACGGTGTTCCACTATTGCCAGGCAGGGGTCAACACCAATCAAAAACACTTCACATGATAATTTACGAGTTACGACACCAAGTGTCAGCACAATTCAGTTGAAATCACCCAACACACAGCCAGTGGGCGAGTCCGATGACGTCACTGTTCCCAGTGGTCAGGTCATGTTGCAAAACTTCAGTGCCTCCTAGTGAGATATTGGAGCGACAGGTGGCCAGTGCAGCCTCCAATAGCAACAGGTCGTCCGAAGCAAACGAAACGAGCTCCAGACAAGCTCAATATTTAATAAATAACCGTAAGCTAATATTAGTGTTCATAATCCGTTCTCCGTCAACCCAATTTGGGTTTTTTTTACTTGTGCGGCATTCTCACAATATGTTCGGATTCGTTATTTGTGCAGGGCATTAACCTTGTAAATTTTAAATTGAGCCTATGGTATGGCAACAACCTTGTATGGATAGACTACAGTTAACTATGGAGGTATATTGAGCTGTGAATAGGTTTACATTGGGACTTAAAGGGCTACCATTGTGATGCCTCTATGACAACAGGCACCACAATGCCTCGTCATAGAAGCACCACAATGGTAACCCTTTAAGTCTCAATGTAAACCTATTCACAGCTTAATATACCTCCATAGTTAACTGTAGTCTATCCATACAATGTTGTTGCGATACCATTATCACATGACTACATGTCATGTGACATACCTTATATAAAAGCTGTATTTTCCTGATTAAAGTTGTCCTTCAAGCCTGCAACACAGTGTTCCCTAGCCCTTACTATGCCTTAGTTGACCCCACAAGTGTACGACATCCACCCTCGTACATCACAGATGGCGACGATGGTGGTACTAAGGTTTAAATTAATTGATTAGCTTGGTAGGTTTTACAGCCATGGAGGGTGCTCCTAATCTATGGTAAGTAGTAATTTTGTTCATTTTGGCAAATGAAAATTAGTACTCTGTGGAAATATCAGAGCTTATTTTTTTTTTCAAACGTGTACTGGGTTTAAGAACTTTCGTGGTACTGATGATAGTTGAAATTAGTACCTTAATTACTAGAACTGGAGGGGGCAAGTAAATTCGTAAATGGTAATTAGTACTAGGATTGTATTCCTGTGCAACGCGCTGGCGTGTCACACTGTCCTACTATAAGCAGAACGACATGATTTAAAAATGCAACTTAATTACTTCTCGTGAATTTATTATTTGCCGTACCCTTATTCAGGCTGGTTTAATGCCGGTGCTTAATTTTAGCACTGTAGCGTGTATGCCTATAAACGATGAAACTTGGTCTGTGCCGAACACATAGGCCTGCTGTGTTTTTTGTTTAAACGTTTAAAAAAACGGATTAAAGGGTTTAACGAGCGTTAACCACTCCTGGTCATCTGCCCAAAGCCCTAAGGCACTAATGTTTAAACGTTTAGTGAAACGGCAAACAATTTAAAAGCCTAGTCAATTGTTTAAGTTGTAGGCGTTTGAATTTAAAACTAGGTAGGCTACGGTGGTTTAGTGGCTTAGTTAAGCAAAAAATCCGTTTAGTCTCGAGTTGCTTCCAGTTTAATTAAATTAAATGGAATTGTATTTAAATTATTTAGTAATTTAAATTGTCAAGTGTAGGCTTATGCCTGAGACAGGAGAAGTGATTAAAACTCCTGTAGTTGCTGTTGTTTTGAATACAGAAGTGGGCGCTAGCGCCAGTGTAAGTTTAAACTTAAATTCAATTGTAAGTAGTTCAAGTGGAGACCTTACACTGGCTTCGAAAACTGCCGGTTTGTACGCGGAGTTCGACGCAGAAAACGATACCTGGGAAAAATACACTAATCGTATTGGCTACTATTTCAGAGCAAAGAAAATCCCAGCAGCCGAACAAATTGATTTTTTAATGGCTTCGGTTGGCCATAAAATGTTCGACAGAATCCTGAATATTGTTTCGCCTGCTTTACAAAATTCAATGACGTATGACGTCTTGGTGAAAACTATTCTCGACGATGTTGAACCTCTACCTTCAGTAGTTTCTAAACGTGTGACATTTTTCCGTAGATCTCTAAAGTCGGATGAAAGCATTAACGATTATATTACTTCGTTAAAGTTACTCACGAAATTTTGTGACTTTGATAAAATCACCGAAATTAATAACGAGATGATTAGGGATCGTCTGATAGGCGGTGTAAAATCCGAAACGTTACAACGCGAACTTCTAAAGCAGACTCTGGATTTAAAGGCTACAACATCATTAGCTTTATCTTTGAAATCTGCCAAAATCGATCAAGAAGTAATTCGTTCCCATTCGAAAACAGTCAATTATGTCTTTCACAAACCGAAGAAAGCTCAGACAAGAAGCAAGTCTAGTTAAGATTTAAATTGCTATTGTTTCGGAAAATTCGGGCACGTGAAAACCCGAGATTTTATTTGTGGCCGATGTCGTATTCAATGTCATTTAAAAGCCGTATGTCGTAAAAGTAGTAGCAGTAAAACTTTTAAAACTGCAGAATACTCAAAACCAAGTTCGAGGTCAAATTTTAAGGCTAGGCCCAAGCAAATTGAAGTACAGTTATAAGAATAAAAAATCCACAGGGTTGAACGTGAAACTGGCAGTGAGTCAGATGTTGAGCCCGAAAATTCTGAGTCTGCTTCGGAAAGTGAGTGCGAGTCAGTGGAAGATTATTGTCTGCAAAATAACACAGTAGGGCTGTCCGAGGCAGCAGAGCAATTTTTAATTCCTGTTATGACAAACAAAATCGTAATAGTTGTTAACTCCTTGAAAATCCATAAATGGATTATGCCAGTCTGCCTCAATGGAATTAAGCTCAGCATGGAACTGGATTCCGGGGCAGATGCTACAATAATACCAATTGAGTAGCACGAAAAATACTTTTCGGATTGTCCTTTAATGTTCAGTCCGCATTCCATCCACTCATACACCTAAGGGACTGAGAAGACGATTTACACAGTAAGTCTCAAGGTAAAAACTGAATACTTGGACGCACTAGTTTCAAAAATGTATAAACCTGCATTAATTGGGAAAGATTTGCTTTAAAATTTTTAGACTTGAACCATATTTATGATTTCAAACTAAAGTTAATAGAATCCAATAGGTTAAAGCAAAGATTCCACCAGTTGACACTGATGCAATAGTTAAAGGTTAACATTGGGACCTAAAGGGCTACCATTGTGGTACCTCTATATGACGACACCACAATTTCGTTTCTTCGAGTGAACGCTAATCTGTTTTTTAGTCGTGTTCCTTCAAGCTGTGAGAACCATGGAGACATGAGCTATAATGTTTTTTTCTCTATACAGCAAAGC
Source organism: Lithobius niger (assembly GCA_023313725.1). Lineage (NCBI taxonomy): Eukaryota > Metazoa > Arthropoda > Chilopoda > Lithobiomorpha > Lithobiidae > Lithobius > Lithobius niger. The sequence continues at coordinate 31,756 of JAHWFP010143714.1, read as the reverse complement.
CGAGTTGTTGCATAGACGCGCTTTAACAAAGGACAGTTTTCGAAGGGACATTTGGTTCGTATATGCAATACAGTAATCAGTGGTAATCAGAGTACACAGTTCGAATTTTGAAGGCACTTATGAGCACTTTCGCTTACGAAAATAAATCGCTAAAAATTAGGTCTAAAAGTTCTGAAAGTTCTTCACACCCAAGCTAACACCGTCTAACCTACAACTGCGATAATTCCAACCTTAAAAAAATTAGCGCTTGTAGTTTGTGCCAAAAGTGTGAGCTTCAGCATTGTTGTAGGAGGCAGCAGAGGGTAGGGACGCTTGACTACCAGGTCTTTAAGCTCAAGTGGTTCAATGAAGTAAAGTAGGGTACCGTGAATATTGTAAAATACTATCGTTATTGATGACTGTGTGCAGGCTTGCAGTTAAAAGCTGTACTAGCCACATCGCTCACTACGTTGGCGCCGTTTCGCTTCGCTAGAAGAGATATCCTCTTGGCATTCGTATACTAACAGACAGAATCTGGCACAGGCGCCCAAAGACTTGGATAAATAAAACGTCAGTCTTACATGAAATTCAGTTACTTAATGCTTTATAAACACTGACTGCTCTGTAAGTTTTAGCGGTTTTGTGCATTCTTTATTGTCCCATTCTCTTTCACTCTCTGGGTCTCCCCCACCCCTCCATCTATACTTTACAAGGGTTTTCTTGTTTCACTTATTTTTTAAAAAATTTTCTTTGACGTGGACTTGAATAAACCTATTTATCTCTAACTTGGATTTCGTTACTTTTGGTGTGGACTTAGGACTACTTTTACCCTAGCACCTACCTAAAGTTAAAAAAAAGCTAAAATTTGAAAAAAAAATCAGTAAAGAGCTTCACACCAAAAGGCAAAAAACTCAAACGTTGCCGAGTGAGTATTTCAACCACATTAGTAAGGAAAATTAGCAATGCAAAGTCGTTAAAATGACAGGGAATTCAAATTTAAAATTAATTTCTATTCGCTCTGCCTACAATAGGTCCAAAGCCTGTTTCTTAGTATTTTTAGTGTGAAACAGAACATAGGACTGTCTGCGTCTGTCTTCACGATAGCTTTTGAACCTAGGCCTATCGTCCGAATCATTTTGAATTTTTTACGTGCATTTCTATGTCCGATTTGTTGATTTAGTTCGTAAATCAGTCAAATTAAGGAAAGGGTTTTAGGGATTTTGACTACCAAATTTCAAAATTAATTAGTCAACATTAGTTCGACATCAGTTTTAAGTATTATTCATGGAAATGAATCACAAATTAATCTTCAATTAAAAGAATTAAAGCGTAAAATGACACCAAGCAAGGAGATCATGTCGAGCTTATCATCAAAATCAGCCCATTCACCACCAGTAGGAGTCTTCACTGATTTTGATCACCTGTATTGTTTTCGTTTAATCCTGATAATGATGCCCAGCTGTGCCGAAAATTTGGTTTGTATAAAGAATGTTGGTGCGAACATTGAGCTGTGGGTTTCTCCTTTTTAACTGCTTATGCATGCATAAAGCAGTTTTTGAGATGCAGTCGGGGACTGAATAGTGACTATTGTCTAGTGACGTCCCACTCGAGTCGTTTATTCAAACGGGTCATGCGCATCACTTATTCGTTGTAATATCGTCGATTAACCATGATTTTTTATGAGAACACGTGCCAGCAAATTACTGACTTTGGTATTGAACATTTTATGATTAAATCGTTTGCATATATGAATGGGTCTAGGTCCTTCCAAGAATTTTTGCCAATTATGCTTCCGCGTGAAAAAGAAGTTGAACCAGAATTGGACTTATTAGAGTAACGTTTTGACAACATCGCACGGAAAACGTAGTCTTTCTGTCGTTCTTCTTCGGGCGAACCGATAAAAAAAAAATGATGGCTACTTTGCGCTTCGCCGGTAACTGTCCCAGTATTTTACGCATATTGCCAATTTGAGTAATTATGTCGAACAAATAGCGGCTCCTGCTAATCAGGGAATCATTGTATGTACAATCGGTGGAAGTTATCGGAATATTATTTAGTGTAACAGTTGTGTGGTATCAATTGTGAGTCCGTTCGCGAGCAACGTGGTTGTACGTAGCTGTAGTATGGACGAGCCCCGATAATTTTGTTAAATTCCCGGGCGTAATTCAAGACAATTTGAACTGTTTACATGATTGCAAATATCCTTTAGTAGCAGCAAGAGCATGCATAAATATCGTTTCGTATATTAGTGTAATCTGCATGGACGGCGCAAGCGTTAATTTTTACTGGTGCACGTAATCGAAACTAGTAACGGGCACTCAGTCGGTATTGACTTCTGTTTTTCTCTTCTCGCAATCAACCGTGTAAATTTCATTCTTCTAAATATTCTCTTTACAATCCATTGCATCTGTCTCTTAATTCTAATAATTTTCCCGGTACGATGACGGACTTCGAAGGCATGTTAAATAAAGGCAGAATTTCAAATTCATTATACGATCACTTTCGATAGAAAAATAAAAAATTGGGAGTTTTGTCTTTCGTCTGTGAAAATAATTTAGCTGTAGAAGAAAATTAGAAATGGGCTGTTCATTAATGTAACTCATCTGGTATCGCGCACTTTTTAGTCTTCTGTACAGCCGTACACCGGCTACGAAGACTATAGGGCAGTGACATGACGTAGTATTATTGCATATAACTCTATGGTGGAGCCAGTAACTGGGTTAGCTGCAAGGCGCACTAGAGGGCGAAAAGGGCGTCTTACTGAAGATAATGCTGTTAAGAGTGGATTTCTTAGGCCTATAGCCGCGCGATTTTTGTCGATTTGTTGGTAGTTGCTGACATGTTTAAGCAAGCGAAATCTTTATTTTCCAATTACAACCTAGCAATATAAGGGATTGGAGAAAACAACGGTTTTTTAGGCCTAAGAAAGCCGCTCTCAAAGCACTGCCTTGACCAGAAGTGCCGTTGTTTAACCCACCATTTCAAATCTAGTGCCCCTTGCAGCTATCTCTCTTGTTGCCAATATGACATCACTTGCCGCAGCTCTATTGCAACGACTTTGTCCGTCCGTCCGTCCGTCCGTCGCTTTTTTCAACTCCTCAACGGTACCAGAAATTGACGACCACTGTGTACAATGTTCGATCCATTGTCAAAAGTTATTTAAATAAACATGGCAAATTAAAACATCGTTACTTCCTTATAGCTAATGGACTTCTTCGACCTAATTAAATTAAATATTAATACTTGATCGTCGAATTGATATCCTAAGGATAACCCTGTAGCCGCAAAAACAAAAGCATTTTGGCTTCGTTTAAAATAGTCTCATCGCATTGTTGCATGAATGAATGGGCTTACCATCGAACCAGATTCTCCATTAGGCTTACCTGCTACTTACGAAATTAAAAGTGTATTAAAAAAAAATTGGGCCTAAAATCACGTTACCACGGCAACGTCAAGTTGCTACGAGTAGCTCCTGGCTTCATCAGCGACAGCGGATCTCCTGTCACTTCCTTACTACCACTGATCTATATAAGCTGCGTTGCGCGTTACGTTTAACACTGTAACTGTGTGCCCGAAGGCGCGTCGTGTTCAAAAATGAATAGGCGTACTATACAAATCAAATCTCCGTTAGCTGCTACTTACGAAATTAAAGCTCCAGGTAAGAATTAAGCCTAAAAGTTGAAAAATACACTTAAAATCTAAAATGAGCTTAAAAGCTTACACATTTTTAACCAGCGGTTCGGCTGGTTACTGCTTTTAGATTACATAATAGAGCTAGCTGTTGCAATGCGTGATAGAGGTGTGCGCCTCACCACTGGTAGTGGGATAACCGGGCAGAAGACCGGATGCGACTAGGTAGTCGCTCTAGCCGCTTGTTTACTTAACAAAAGTTAACACGCATTATGTTTGAATAAAGAATGCAGAATAACCCACTGCCCCCCCCCCCCCCCCCCCCAACAAAGGAGCTGCCAAACGCGAGAGACTTCTTCCTTTCCCCTCAACTCTCCCAACAGTTATACGTTTCATCTGACAACCGGAAAGGTGGTGGCGATGGTGCAGGTGGGGGAAAGTTGGGAGGAGGGGGAATAGGGCAATTGACATGGGATCTAGGTTGGGATCAACGGGTTTAAGGGCTAATTTTTTTACCCCAAGCTGTGCCTAAGTATTATTAATCTTTTTTTTATTCATTTACATTTTGTTTTATAAATCTAAGTAATTCCGACTGCAGCCCATTTTTCAGAATGAGAATTTTTCTGGGATGTGATGGGGAGGATGGTGGCCGTTCCTCACGCAGCCAAAGAAAATCGACCGTGGTTATATTGCATGCCTGAATGTTCAGACCTATTAAGTAGACTTGTATTAATGGAACCTATGTCACTATTTTATTATTCATTTAATAATAAGAGCGTAAAATCGGAGCATTGGTTTTGATGGCTTCAACGCATAGCCTACCATGAATTGTGACCTCTGTTCTTCAACTGTCGCTTTACCTGTCCTAACCACTGTTGCCCACTATGAGCCGTGGGATCATGATTTTTTTGCATAAGCAGTTATCGTATTCTTTAAATTCGTGTTTTTATTTATCATCTTTACTATTCTGACGTCACAACACGGCATATTATTAAACATACCTTCAGTTGAGTCGTTTCCTTTATTAACTTCTGTTCCTTGGGTGTCATTGTAGGGAGTAGCATGAGCAAAAAGATGAATTTGAGTAGCAGCAAAGGCGAAGACCACAAAAAGAATGATTACTCTTTTCGAAAACATGTCGGAAGCTAGAATGTATGTAGCACGTAGAAGATCTGTAGGAAAAATCTGTAGTTAGATACTAACTACACAAAATACATAAAGCAATTTGTTTAACCTACCTAATCTAATAAAGTACAGGTTAGGTGAGTCAACATGGTCCATATTTATGTGTGCTAAACCTACTAAATCGAAACCCTATAAGACTAAAAAAATTCCAACCACTCACGAACAGAAGTGTGCATGTGATGTGAGTAATACAAAACAGTTAAACGAATGTATTGTTCGTTTTGCACTTTCACACTATCGCATTAATTCTTTGTTTTGTTTTTACTACGCTGGGGCCGAAAACCACCAGAATATTCTGGGAGTCTGGCCCCACAGTGCCCGTTTCAGCGTTCGAGTGCTTAGAGCTGTACGTGCTTTCTACGCTAATACTGTCCGGTTATAACTTGTGTTTGAATGGAGTGAGTAATATAGTAGTGAGAATAGATAAGTGCAAATTGTATGGCATTAATAATAGTGTTGTGTACATTGCTGTTGCTTGAAGTCGTAGATGTATGAAGTGTTACGGGGGCAGAAGATCTGTTATGAGTTATCGCTCCCTTAAAGAAAACTACAAATCATATAGGAAAACCAGTTGTGGCTGCCACTCCCTATAAACAGCCAACTCAAATTTTCCAACAGTTTTGCCCTTTGACAGTTTTGAGTTATTTTGAGTGTTTAGGGTTATCTCGTTGTAGTGGATAGACAGTTTAAATGCGCCTCCCAAGCATATGCTATAATATATCGCAGCCTTGGGCTACATCCTCACAGAAACCACTTTTTCAATTGGTCGAAGCATTCCGGAGTTACATTGTTTTACAATGTTTCAACCATTGTTATAATTAGGGAATTTTGCCACTCAGCAAACGCCAGATTCATTCTTTGTGCACGTGTTATGGTCTTTGCTACAAGGTGATTGTTGAAGGGTACAATGAAAAAATCCGTATTTCAGCTAAACGGATATAGTTTTAAATCAAACTAAGCAACGTGGTTTCGAAATTGGCAGCTAGAGACAATAGGATGTTGTATTTATTTCGTAGATTCAAGCTTACAGAGCTGAGCTGAATTGATTCAAAGTGGGCAGCAACAGTCGACTACATGCATAAATCTTTGTAGCACGACGCCATAGCTGTAAAAAAGGTACACGGATTACAAACAAAACGTCAAGTGTGCCGTAAAAAAAGGGTTATATGATTGAAGTATCACTTTACTTGTTAAAATGTACACGGTTAAAAATTAATGATTTTTCATTGAAAAAGCAAATGTACAATTGAGAAAATTGCATCTGTTTAAGTGCTGTTGTGGCTTACCAATCATATATGTAAAACGTAACGCACAACAGCACTTAAACAGATGCAATTTTCTCAATTGTACATTTGCTTATTTCAATGAAAAATCATCTATTTTTATCCGTGTTCATTTTAACAAGTAAAGTGAAACTTCAATCACATAACCCTTTTTTTTACGGCACATTTGACGTTTTTGTTTGCAATCAAGGACCGCGGTAGCAGTCCTTATGTAAGCCTCAGCATGAACTTCCATGTTAAACGTCAAACTTTGAACTGCTATAGTCTCGCCCAGAATTGACATAGACCAACGAAATTCGGTATTTGGGGTCGTGTCATAACTATTTCACTACATTACAAATTTTAATGACAACAATCAAACCGTTCGGCGTCCACAGCACGGCCATTTTCTTGTTGTTGTTGTTGTTGTTGTTGTTGTTGTTGGGACTCTTTGCCCTCACCAGTCCTGGAGACCGAACCACTGAACCAATTTTCAATTTGTGTAGCTTAAAATGTAGGTATTAACACCGACCAGGGCCTTTTGAACCCGATTTTGATGTGACTGCAGTATTCTCGTCGGCAGAGCAATTATTATTGCAGAGCACTGGGCAGAAATCATTAATGTTGCTGTTGGGACTTTTTGTCTTCGCCTGGAGATCGAACCACAGAACCGATTTTCAAGTTCTATAGCTTAAAACGTAGGTATGGACAAGGCCTAGGGCCTTTCCCATGCTATTTTAATGTAACTACATTATTCTTGACACGGAAAGCCAAATGGGTTAGAACTTTTGCTCTCACCTAGAGATCGAGCCAATGAACCAATTTTCAATTTGTACAGCTCAAAATGTAGGTATTAACACCGAATTTTGATGTTACTGCTGTATTCGCATCGGCAGAGCAATTATTATTGTAGAGCACTGGGCCGAAATCATTAAGTGGAGTAACAAATATTTGCAGAAATTTTGCAGAAAACATAAATTTGGTACACAAGTCTTTCTTACCATTAAAAATCGAACCAGCCATGGACCCCAATGAAATACCCAAAGTGCCATCAGTGCCCCCCCCCCCTCCTCCCGCCCCAGAACCTCCTCGTGATGCCTCCCAGGGGTTTGGGCAACAAATTCTTATAGATCAAGCTAAAAACATGAAATTTGGTGCAAAAGTCACTCTTAGCACTATAAAACGAATCAGCCATGGAAAAGACTCTCTTATAACAGTTATTTTAAGGTGATTACAGTGTTCTTTTCTGTGTTATTCTTGCTAAAACAAGAAAAAAAATAAGGGATATTAGTATTGAAAAACGCTTAAGCGTATAAAATACGGATGTAAGCCTTAAAAAACGTAAAGCCCTAAAGGAACAGATATTAGAAAAAGACATGTAAGCCATCAGCGTCGCACTAATACGTGTAAAAGAAGCTCCAGCTTGTTTTTTGGGTCGCTGGAGATTCTTTTACACATATTAGTGCGACATCCGTATTTTATAAGCTTAAGTGTTTTTTAATACTAATTTATATATGATTGAAAACCTCACTCCAGCAAATTTAGCAAAACTAAACAATTAATATATTAATTCCTATTCAATATTTTTGGACGAAATTTGGCCAGATAGTAGATGATTATGGTAGAAATATTTAAACCAAAAATTATGCAATTCTGTGCAATAGTAATAGTAGGGAGCCACACATAAATTTAAGTAAATTTGAAAACTGTTCGTATCTTGTTGTCCTGCCACCGTTTCAGAAAAAAAAACTGCACCTACCTAAATCTGAAACATGATCTAAGCAAGTAATTTCCTAATCCTGCATCCTCAAAGAAAACACTTTTTTTTTCAATTAATCGAGCCATTCCGGAATTATGAGATCTTGAACGATCAGTTTTATTGTTTTGAACAATGTGATTAGGCAAACAGAACAATCACCAAACGCCAGATGCAAGGCATAGACTGAATAATAAAAACATGCCAACAATCCAGAGTTACAAGACCCTAAACGATTAGTTTTATTGTTTTGCATTGTTTTAACCATTGTAATTCGACCAAACTAGGCTATGTTGATAGAACCCAAACTGAGACAGAAATTATTCTATCCTCAAAATTGGCAACTAGAAACTATAATGCCGGGTTTTTTTTTCGTAGATGCAGGCTTTCAGAGCTGTGCTGAATTGTTTCAAAGTGGGCAGCAAGCAATCACTGCATGCGCGCGCGTTACTATTTTTGCAAATGAAAACAAATACTGGCAACGATAATTATTCGCCCTCCTCAAGTTAGGCAATAAACATCACATCATTTCAATTGTCGAGGACATAAACCATTGTAGCCCGACGCCATATCCATGAAAACGGTACACGGATTACAAACAAAAACGTCAAGAGTGCCATAAAAAAAAAGGTTATATGATTGAAGTTTCATTTTACTTGTTAAAATGTGCAGGATAGAAATAGATGATTTTTAATTGAAATAAGCAAATGTACAATTGAGAAAATTGCTCCTGTTTAAGTGCTGTTGTGTTTTAACAATAACAAGACATATCTTTCGATTCGCTCACTCCATTGACGTCGATCCATGCTTCATGTAATTTCTTTGATTCCAAAAGCAAAATCAATGTACTGATTATTTCGACGTAAACTAATTGCAATTGTTGCTCACAGTTCGTTCATCAAATTCTTCAGCTTGTCTGTATTTCACCTACATCATTCAAAACAAACGATTTGTTTGATTGTATGTTTGCACGCTTTCTCCTCCAGAAGTAATCCCGTACGAAGGTGAGAGATGAAAGATTGATAGAGCAAAGCGAAACACTCATTGGATAGGTTTAGTTTACGCGGAAATCAGTCGCTTTGTTCGCTCAATCCACGCACCTCCACGCTTAACAAACACGTATGTTTGACACCCTTTTAAAACCAGGTCTATGGTTTTGATTTTTTCCATCCAATTCGAAACCAATTTTAGAATTTATATGCGGTGTGTTGCAAAATACGTCGTCGTTTTAGGTTATTTATTACGTGCATCCTTTTCCAGATCATCTCAGTACGCAACTAATATCTTCAAGACGGTTTGTTTGTCACATTGCATGAACATACTATGACATCATGAATGAACACCATGAGGGTTAAAAAAAAATTTTGACATTATTTTTTCAGGGTTTTTCGCGCATTTTAGGGTTATAATATCAAGTTACAGCGATGAAATTATGCATAACCGAAGCGTAATTTAATTATCTTTCGTCTGGTCCTTCTCCCATCCTTGTAGGTGCTTTGGTTCCAGAGGAGTAGAGGTACAAACACGCACGCACGCACGCACGCGCATCAT
>JAHWFP010143714.1:4590-21993 GCA_023313725.1 Lithobius niger | reverse complement strand
GTGCGTGCGTGCGTGTTTGTACCTCTACTCCTCTGGAACCAAAGCACCTACAAGGATGGGAGAAGGACTAGACGAAAGATAATTGGTAAAGCACGACAGCACTTAAACTGTTGCAATATTTTTCAGTTATTTCAATTAAAAATCATACATTTTTTTCCGTGTACATTTTAACAAGTAAAATGAGACCTCAATCATATAACCCTTTTTAACGGCACGCTTGACGTTTTTTTTTTTGTAGTCATTATTTTATTCTTGGGCTTTTGAGTTTTTATGTTTTATGGATTTTTAAAGTGTTTTACTTGACTTTGGCTTTTTCGCTGTATCTTTTTTTGTGTGTGATAATGAAGCGGCGATTGCTTGAACTGTCGCAAATTATTTATTTCATGTTAATTTAAATTTAATTTTACTTATTAGTGCTTATACGTTTTCATTTTTCATAATTACCACCAGCCATTACGACGACTCGTTTTAAAACTGAATGCTGGATTAAAAAAAAAACTTGGAACAGTTTTGATCAAGGTTAAATTAATTTAATCTCCTAATCTGACCTACCAGTTTTTTGACGATCAATTAAGTATTCTTTACGTGATCATTTGTTTTAGTGACGCTAATTAGACTTGATCTCCATTATCAAAATTAATTAGAGGGTCCAAGACTTGAAGGTTTTAAGTAAGCTTGAACATTTGCGTTGTCTATAACAGCCCTGCCATTGGGTTTATTGACAACGACACCCTCTGACGGTAATCGTTGATGGTAGGTACTAATTTACCCAAATTATTTACCGTTGACAGAGAATTAGTTGTCATTACCTATATACTTTACCCTCCACAACCAATCAACCGAGTCCTATTCGCCAAAGGCAAATAATTACACTAAAAAAGTTTGGGGATCCCATGCTATAGATAAAACAAGAATTGAATATATCTTTAGAAATTCAGTACTTACCAAGGGTAACGCTGTTTCACTAAAGAGTACTAGTGAATTAGTTACGACTGTGTTGTACTTATATGCCAATTGCCAAACAAAAGCGGTAATTGAATTTTCTCATTGTGCGCCAAATTGAGTTAAAGAATTCTTTGTAGAATGCTGTCAGAGCGGTTGAATCAATTTAAACTTGACAGAAAGTTTTCGTCGTCTGACGTCTCAAATCAATAAATTCTTTTTGGACGTCCTCTGCCGTCACTGAGTGTTTTTGTTCTTATAAACTTGACTTTATTTATGGGTTTTATATTTCCCGACACATTTCCGGTTGGGTTAAAGTCTTTCCCTGGTTAGCGGAAAATGGAAACATTTAGTAAATTTATTAATCCGAAATACATACAATTTTTATTAATGCTGTCATTAATAAATTAGTCTTTCAGAAGAAAAGCTTTTAACAAAGCGAACATCTATTTGACGATTTTCCGTTAGTGGTTTTTTATTTTCCTTTTTTTTTTTTTTTTGATTGAATGCTAAAAAACGCTGACGAACCTCGAGTAAGCACGTAAGACTGTCTTTTTCGATAAATGCCAATTATTTTTTTATTTATTATTTTTCAGCACGTCATTTCGGGGTAGTACCGACTGGGGGAAGAGGGTCGACCCCCCCCCCCCACCACCATTTTGCCAGTTGGCAAGTAAAGATGCGAATCGTCATTCCACCCTTACATTATTTCCTCATATCTGAAAACTGCCACTTCCTCTTAAGCCCGTGTCAGACTGGTAGATTCTAGACTTGAGGATATACCCCCCCCCGACCTGTTCCCCCTCAAAAACAACCAAGGACTTTATCCCCCCTATGTCGGACATTTCCTTCCCGGTATTTTCCCACCGGACGTGCACGAAGATAAAAATTACTTTAAAAAAGAAGAGTTTAACTGTGCATTTAAAATTACTTTCACTTACAAGGTTATTTATTAGAAACGCAAATACTAGTGCTGGCTTATGATTGCTAATAAATTTTAACTTTCGTTAAGTACATCAAAGCGCCTAAATGACATTAGTGTATGACGAGAGTTTTAGGGTAAAAATAAGAGAGGCGAACAGAAGGGTTAGGTGCTGTGAGCGAGAATAAATCGAGTGCATAGCATGATGACCACACAGGGTGAAGAAATCAAGCGCATATGCCCCCACAGTTCTGACAGCACACTGCCTCTGCCAGAAGTGTATATCCGCTCGGATTATCCTAAACTATTCTCCGGTATTCACCAATCAGAACTGCCGGTAACTCACTGCCTGACGTACAGAAAATGAAACTCTACGATTCATCCACGATCTAATTGCGTTTGACGCACACCTCTAGCAGGTGGCATTGCCTAGCCTATCTTTTCGCCTAACCAACTTCACAGAACACATTTTAAACCAAACTTAGTTTACCACTTGCAACTCGTATCCTACCCGTTGAAAGACGAGCCGAAGCAATTAATCTAACGTAACCTCTCCTAATCTGTAACAATAAATACCATCACCAAACGCTATTTCGCCCCTGGGTTCACCTCTTTCTTGAATTTCGGGTAAAATGGTTAAGGCAGTATGTTCAAAGTAAGCACATTAATGAAAATACACAAATTGTTTAATGAAAACGGCCAATGTGGAAAGTGCCTGGGGAAAAAAGCCCGGAGGAATAGTGTCCGGGGAGATAACGTCCGAGTTGAAGGGGGGATTTTTCCCTATCGTTTTCGGGAGGGGAAAATGTCCGGAGGGGAAATGTCCGAATAGAAAAAAATCATCCCTCCCAAAATCAGGATCAGCTCAACGACGTTAAAAAGAAAACGTCATCTGAATTACATTTTTTTAACGAAGGTGGTGCTATTCCGTTTGAGGACTTAAATAGCAATCAACGAGAAATGAATAAGCAAATTTTACTTCAGTGAACTTTACACAGATCGCAATATTAGTAATGCATTAATCACCGCACATACTTTAGAATTTTTTACCGTAAAAAAATTGAAAAACTTAAAGTTTAGTAGTTGCTCAACAAGCCTTCTTAATTAGTTTTTGGCAAAATTCTTTACGCTGAAGCACGAGATTTTGTGCGCTTTTTCGCTGAGTTTAGTTATGTCTGAAAATGGCTGATTAGTAACTTATCGTACTTAACGTACTACTATCACTTAACTAAAATCATCGTTACAAATTTCTTCAGAAGCAAGAATAGGGAAGAACACGTCCGCGATTTAAATTAGGCGTTTTTGATGAAAGGCTACGCAGTGCCGCTGCAAGAGTCTATTAATACAAAACAGTGTGCCTGGCCGTAGTTATTTAAGAAAAAAGATTATTTTAACTTATTAGTGGGTCGTTATTTTAGGCCCCATTCGGCCAGGGATAGGTACTCCATGTGCCCCCTCCCCCACCCAGGCTCAAAGCGAAAGGTGGGGGCAAAGGCCCCCAACTTTAGTCGATTCAGGAAGAGTCGGCAAAACCAAAGCTGAATTTGAATGCGCGAAATTATAGTGCCAAGATTTACCTGTATTTTCAACTTTTACTGACTGTATGTCAGTAATTTTTCAAAATAAAAGTAAATATTTCCACTATTTATACGCATGCCCTCATTTCCTAGATGATCTCGACTGCTTAAAGCAGAAATAGTCGAGTACGATAACAGAAGAAGGGAATACGATGGATTATTTATAACGTGGATGGTTCTTCACCCAAAGATTTCCACTCCCCCCCCCCCCCGCCCCCCCACCAGGCCTCTGGTTATTGATGGGAAGGCTACCGCTTGATTCACGCTAACAGGTAGCCCTACAAATTAGGTGACGTTGTAATATCTCTAGGCGTAGCCATTATGACAATGACAACCCCCCCACCAGCAAAAAAAAAAAAGAAACGCTGGCATAGAGGAAAAACTGCAAGTGAAAGAAAATGGTTTCCATCGCACGTTTTTATTTTTACTTAACTGCAAGAAAGGTAAGACGGAACAAAAAGGTTAGTCTAAATATCTTCATGCCTAATTAATTAGTTAGAGCGGTCCACCTGACTCAGCTATTTTACAGCAAATCGAGCAATTAATTAGGTACACTACATTATAACCGCTGACTGCTAAGGCCTCTTCGCAACATCAACGTATTCTGACAATTACTGAAACTATGCTTGTATAACACTTATGCATGTCATAATAGAATGTGTGAATGTCAATACAAACAATGGTTGCAACAATAAATTTGCATTTACACTCCACTTCAGGGCCACGTGCTTCTAGCTGCAAACCCCATTTAGGCAAACCCCATACAACGCTGTACCTATATGCCGAAATTTAGATTTTTGCAACTTTTCCTAGTGAGCTGGACAAGTGTATTTCATATTTATACTCCATGAGAATCAGCACGGGAGCCGTGGGATTACCTAGCTAGCTACTAGTTACTAGTAACGAAAATCAACGTTATTGAGGGCAAGTTTTCTACGTGAAGTCAACACAGGTAAGTTTTCTCCCCACACTTTAATATTGAGGTTTTCTTCATTACTGGACCCGACACACCTGATTCCAACAATTTACAAAGATTTCTAACGCACGGGAATTACCTCAGTAGGCTGTAATCAGCTATACGCTCACTTGTGAGCCGCCTTTTTACATGACAACAATTAAATTTCATTTACTTGACGATGACACACTAGCGTGTGTTTAGATTATATGCGTAGCTTCATTATTAACTCGATTGTTATTATGGTTTCCATAGTAACACGTCGTTTTGTAGGTAGCCGAATGTCGCCAACTACGCATGGCCGTGGGCTGCAAAAAAGAAAACAGTTATTTTCTTTGCCAAATGCACGGACGGATGCATGTGTAACTCACTTACTGCAGCCACGTAAAATTGAAAATAGCTGCTTTCTTTATCCAATTCAGGAACGGATGAATATGTAGCTTACTTAGGGCAAATCACTTATTGCTACAAGGCAAAGCACCGGCAGTCTGAGATCATCGCGAGACTGCAAGCATATTTTTGTTTTGAACGCGAACTAGTGTTATAGTACAGTAAAATAATGAGTTGACCCAAACATTTAGCATGCAAAGCAAATTCCAACGAAAATGGACTTGGAATGACTATGAGATATAAATTGCTATCAAATGCAACCTTGGGGAATCCTCTGAAAATGGCGGCCATCTTGGAGAAAAGGCGACACAAAACGGTTAATTTTTTTACATTTTCCACAAAAACGGCTACCTGTACGACATAATTGTATCAATAAAACTTAAAGGTAATTAAATTCTCTACAAAAAAAGGAACTTTTACAGAACGATGTGGAATGAACGGTTACAAAGTCGTTACCGATTACATTTAACCCAATTTGACACCATCTTGGAAAAATGTCAGCAAGACATATGTAATTTTTCTCACTTCCGCCAGAATGTTGTGTTAGGTGTCTTTGCATACGTTTATTGGATCAAGAAATTTAATCGCAATAAATTAATCTTACTGCAATAACTAATTTGCAATGTTTGGGAAGAATTCGCCCCAATATTGTACTAATTGCGACCATTGTTTTAATCATGTAGGGCGTCTTGGGGAATTGGAATTGTTCACTTTCTGTGAAAAGCATGAAATTTCGTATGGATGCTCATAAAGGGTAAAATAATAATAATAATAATAATAATAAGTTCTTTTATTGCAAAGCACTTCTCGAAGCTTATAGAAAGCTTGTGTGAGATTTTACAACATCTTATTCTCGTGTGATTAATAATTACAATAAATTATACATACACATTATACATACACTAAATATCACACAAATATACATTACTTAACGTTTATGACTTCTTCATAAATTATCGGCGCTTCTCACTGGACTTGTAATATGTATTTAACTGATTTATTATGAGGTATTTTTTTAAATTTATCCTTAGTTCTTTCATATTTATGTATGTTAACATATTTTCTGACAGTTCATTAAATAATTGTGGTATGTAATACTTTTTTCCTCTTTTTCCATATGTATTATTCCCATTTAGCATCTCATATCTCCTTTTTCCTACTCTTATTTTATCTAAATTTTTTGTGGTTACTTTGAATGCATTGCTATAATAATTTTTTGTTATTATTATATATTTGTAAAGTTCCTTTATTTTTAATATATCACACTCTTTGTATAGTTCAATGGTTTTTTTAATCTTTATCTTTTTTCCAAACAGTACTGTAATTAATTTATTTTGTACTTTTTGTAATCTTTCTATAATATACTCTGATGTATTACTATAAATTTCTATTCCATAGCTTAGTATACTCTTTATCCATGCTTCATATATCATTTTTTTTTGTTTTGTATTTAAAATATTTTTTAATTTATATAATTTTGGTATCAATTGTCTTAATTTTTTTATAATTCCAATTATGTGTTCTTTAAAATTCCAAAATTCATCAATTGTTAAGCCTAAATATTTTGCTGTTTTCTTTTTTTCTAGTTTCCTGCATTCTTCATTACATTTACTTTCTATTAGTCCTAAGTTTAAATTTTTACAATTTCCATAATGTTTTATTATCCATGCTTCTTTTGTTTTTTTTTCATTTTTGGTACTGATATGTCGATTTGAATGGTTTTTTCCTTACTAATATAAAGTTCATTTTCTATAAAGTAGTCATTTAATATGTTAAAGTCATATTGTAGATTGTTCATCATTTCATCATATTTATTATTTATTGAAATTAGAACAGTATCATCTGCAAAGAGAAAAATGTTTGTTTTTTTAATATTTCTACTAATATCATTTGTATAAATTAAGTATAAAAGTGGTCCTAGTACTGAGCCCTGTGGTATTCCATCATTAACCATTTTTGTGTGGCTATATGTATCTTTTAGCTGTACTATTGTCTTCCTGTTATTTAGGTAATTTTTTAGTAAGTTGTATATTTTTCCTCTTAATCCTAAGTTGTAACATTTTTGTAATAGTATCTTTTGATCAAACGTATCAAATGCTTTCTGTAAGTCCACCAGTATTATTCCCACATATTTACATTCATTTA
This sequence comes from Lithobius niger, assembly GCA_023313725.1. Taxonomy (NCBI): domain Eukaryota; kingdom Metazoa; phylum Arthropoda; class Chilopoda; order Lithobiomorpha; family Lithobiidae; genus Lithobius; species Lithobius niger. The sequence continues at coordinate 15,062 of JAHWFP010143714.1, read as the reverse complement.
AACCTCTTGTAATTAATTCATTAACTTTTGATAATAATTCAGTCGTATTTCTATTTTTTGTGTATCCATATTGTAGTGGAGATAAAATTTTGTTAACATCCAGAAAATTTCTTAATTTATTTGCAACAAATTTTTCAATCACTTTATCTATTATTGACAGTAAAGCTATAGGTCTATAGTTGTTTAGATCCTTTTTTCTCCTTTCTTGTATATTGGTCTTATAATTTGTATTTTCAACATTTCAGGCCAAGTTTCTTTTTTAATCATAGCATTTATTAGTTTACAGGCTCTATCTGTAATGCTTCCATTATTTTTGATCACAGACGGTGGCACTGGCGCAAGTTCGTACTTTAACAAATCTCGCATTTTTATATCCATTTCCTTGAAGAGACAGAATTATGGAGACCAATAGCATAGTGTCCTGCAGCATTGGTCCTGCAATATCATGTTTGCCACTGTATTTTCTTTCTGCCATGTTGACTACAGATTTATGAAGGGTATTGTGGAAGCCGCTTGGAAGGCTATCTTGAGGCTATCCCTTTCATTTTAAGTAAAATATAACTGTTTTTTCTGTCTTATGGACCCAAAAACCATACTAAATGATATGTCACACGGTAACATTAGGCTACTTAAAAAATGAATTCGAATTTCTGTGGTGGCCATATTGGCAGCCATCTTGAATTTCGACAATTACCCAAAGTTTACAGAGTGGAATTCAAATATACATACCATAAGCTACAAATACCATTCAAACATTTTATTCATACCTCAAAACAAGCTTTTGCTTATGGCACCTGGACTATGACGCATCTTTCTCTCTATGCGTGAACACATATCCTTTAACTTTGAGTTTTTCTTTATCCCTGCACCTTCCCCTTGCATTTACCACAATTTGAATGATTTCGGCCACATTGGGATTTATCCTCAACATGGTAAACTATGCTTTTAGTTGCTTACAGTTAATAGACCCACATCAGCTAATGAAACCGTCTTTTTTTTTATTAACAATCATCTTTTAACAATTGATGTCTAAAATCAGATGAGCTTTTAACAATCAGATGATATACTGTTACTTGGCGGCAACACACCAATATGTGTCTATTTATTATGAGACAGTTTTAAATGTGTAAACATAAATGTGCAATTCACTGAATTGCCATCTCCCCTTTTGATTCTGTCAGAGGTTAACTTTGAAAAACCTGTTGCATCAATAATGAGAAATAAATAAATTTCAACAGTTCGACAAATTCCACAACTACATGAAACTTATCAACTCGAGACGAGATAATAGCTTACCGAGATTAGACCGAGATTATGCTGAGTTTAATCTCGTTTCATTTTTTTTTTAATCTGAGGAGCGATGGTCTGTTCAGCAAGGAGCAACAAATGTAGGTCAACAGTTTCAAAACAGTTTCAACATCTTCGAAGTGTATCTAACAAGGATAAGTCAATAAAAGCAAGAAACATTAAAAAATAAATTCACTTTTTTGAGTTTATTTATTGTTCATAAAATACATTAAAACTTTTTAGTTACAGCACGTGTATACAAAACCATCTACATTTTTCTCTCGAACAACATGTCATTGAATGAGAAAAACAAAGAATACATTTCTTAATTAAAGCTTGTTCCTGCTCAAATTATTTTCGTAGACATTTACATGCATTAAAAAAATTACTGATACAAGCAGAATGAACAGTAGATTACTAATATGGTTTTTTTTTATGAAATTTATGAATTCCTTAAAATTTATTGGTATTAACAGAAACCAATGACACATCAAAGCAGCTTCAAAGATAAGCCGTCTCGTGAAATAACATAAGCAGTTGAAAGTGACAAAAAATATGTGTATAACAAAAGTGTTGGATTAAGAAAGTTTTGATCTGGAGGAAAATCATCTATAAACATATTAGGGAGGGTATTGCTAGTTCAGCCAATCAAACCTATAGGGCACCAGTGGTTCCCCTCGTGATTTTCTGATCACTCCGTCCTCCAGGAAAAAATTATTTCCAACAATGAGATTAGTTTGAACTTCCTAGGTACCTAAAGATTGCTTAGTAAATATTCGAATCCAAATTATAGGCTAAATTATTCAAATATAGGTCTATCATCACAAAAAAATAGGCCCAATTGCATGTGGCATCATCCAGTAGAGTGCTCACATACTACTTCTTTATTCCCTAGCATGTATGCCTCTATCCAACCTTTAATACAAATAAACGCTAATGTGTGCATTTTTGAAATATCATTGCATTTTTTATATTGTCTGTTGCAAACTGCATTGTGTACATTGTAAATTCAGCACTGTGAAAATTCATTTTCTGCACGATCAGTCGTGGCTGGCCCTTAGTTATTATTAAGCCCGTTGCCAAATTCTGACTGCTTTGCTTCGTGGGCGGACTTCATCCGCTGACCTGCTAAATCTGAGTGACCAAGGATTACCGCCACTAGCCCCAGTGAAAATTCGTGAGCTCCAGCTTCCATCATTCACCACAGTTATCTCTCCACCATTTCCAATATCGTATACATTGTACAGACATTGAACTTTCAACCCTGGCGAACTTTCGCTCTTCGTCTCGTTGAACTGGGCTGCTCCTCCTTCAAACACACGAAAAAATAGACCTGCATATGTGGAACTGATGTCCTTCCATGTCACCTGTGGCCAGATGGCAGATGGTGGTTGTTGTCCAGCCAATTGCGTATACAGAAATCCTATTGGCACTGTAGGAACAGAACAATATATGTTATAAAGCATATCCAGAAGCCCTACATAACACAAAATAAATTTCAATGTGGTAGATATGGGTTGTTAACAACACACCCGTACAGCAAGTCACCCATAGTGGCAAAGTGTTAATCCTGTGAAAGATGTCGAGCACCTTTTGAGTTTCCTATGTTTGCTTTACATCATGGTCGTTTCTTAGCATTTTTAGATGCTTTACTCGCATCTGACCTCTTCCAAGCATTACCACTAGGTGTTAGTACCAGCATCTACTACCAGAGGGGGGGGGGATTGAGGCTTAATGGCGCGTCGACAACTTGGTCATTAGCGACTACCAGAGGTCAACTTAGGTTTGGAAGAGATAAGATGTGATATCTATAACTTTCTAATCTATGATTCAACGTTGTTGGAGGTGTTAAACGTGTTGCTGCAAGCTGGTGTAAGGAGCTATTGTACATTGCGAGCGGTAGTAAATTTCTTTGTTCAGTTGAGGTCTATTCTTTTCGTAATAATTTGTAATTTCTGCTTACGTGATATGATTGTATTTATAATTGATTTAGTAGTGGCTGGAGCATAAGACCAGTAATGGTTACGATTCCCTAAATAAATATAAATAAAATATAATAATAAATTAAAGTTTATGCATTGTGACTGGCGTTAGCTGAATTGGAGTTTTCCTTAATAACAATGTTTAAAACAATGTAAAAAAACAAAACTGTCGTTCTGTTTCCTGTTACTCTGGAGCTACTTGGCCAATTTCAATCTTTTTAGAAAAGCACAATCAGTACAGCCATATATATGAAATGAAATAACAGTCTTATAGATCAAATGATTTGGTCTGTAAAGTGTGTTGTGTCTGTGAAAACGTCTGAACACCAACAATAACAAGACAAGTATTAGTATTGTGATTCTATCTCAGGCCCAGATTTCCAATGCAATCCGGCTTATTTTAATAAATGTAGGCATGCATTCTTGCCACGCATGTAATATGAAGGTGTATGTACCAAATTTGGTGTAAACATGTTTAAAAAATAATAGTGATATTAGTATCAAAATAATCACTTTAACATGGGAGACCGAGGTCAAACCTTACAGTGCCACAGTTACTAATAACTTTCCCAATTCCATTATTGTTACTGGAATGTTATCGCCAGAGGATTGTCTGTAGCCAGATCTATTATCCAGGAGGGTTTATTTTTCCAGACATGAAACAAGTCGTGTCCAGCCTACACGAACCGGCATTTTCACAAACTTATAAGTTATCACAAACCGTCATTGGTACCTTTGGTAGCATTCATCGTTGGTCATTATAAAAAGTTTGACCTCAGTCGCCCATGTCAAAAACAAAATTGGATGTCTCATTGCTTCTCCAATTATTAAACATTTGCATCCAAATTTGGCACCTAACATGCAATGGTAAACACTCGTACCAAATTTACTAAAATCCATCTACTCTCAAGTGTCTAAATCATTGTTGTCGCTGATATTCCTTATGTCTTATGGTATTATTAATTGTACAAAAACCCCAAAAGGGTAAAGGGACCCCATCAAGTTTTCGTCATAGACAGTGGTGATACCAGAGCTAAAATGGCTACCACCAAGTTTGTGATCTAAACCATGTTCACTTGAAATTAACTGATAATATCACCAAGCTGTCAGTTACGGTTGAGTGATCAGATTGGACCGAAAACATGGTGGCAGCCATTTTGGCTCAATTGACCTTCATTCTAATCTAATTGGCTTTGACGTCACCACTTTCTAGGGCAAAATCTGGATGGGTCCCTTTACCCTCATGAAGTTTTTATATGTATCACCCGTTTTGGTTATTTTATGGTTTTTCTTTAGCAAAAGCATCGATTGTGAACTCCTTACGAAAATGTAATTGTAAATCGTTGCTTGATGGGTCCTTTATCCTTTATCATCGGTTTTGGTGGTTTTCTAGTTTTGCTTTGGTTAAAATATTGGTTGTGGCCCCCTCCCTTATAAAAATGTAATTATAAATGATTTCTTGAACAGTCTAAGAAAATCTTGACTCTGGTATAATTAATGGTTGCTGATAAATTAAATTTCTTCAGTCCGTGTCATCTTCCTATGTGCGAGTACATTCTTGTTGGAACTGCTATGCTTTTGACAGACATACCACATCACAAACCATGTCCTGTGCTTGGGCCATGGTAAAAATAAAACATCTGAATGGCCTGGTTAGGTTTCATTTGATGTAAACACGGCAGCAAGACATTGGTATAATGAATATGAAACGTATCCTACACTTTACTTTGGTTTAGGTATACCTTCCCCAAACAATTAAATGAGTTCGATTGCAACACTGGTACCATTTGGTTTTTTTACAGACAGTGGCTAACAATTGCTGAGTTTTGTTTGTTTTGCTCACCCGATCTGTGATGATTTGCTGACGGAAATGTAATTTTTTTCAGTGACCTGATGCCAGCCGGACCCTATCCTGACCCAGTCTCCTTGCAAAGACATTTGAATATTTCCATGGGAAATAAATAGAAACTCACGTTATAGCATATGGGAACAGGACTGAAGCATAGGCGCCGGAGCCGGGGGGGGGGGGAAGGCATGGCCCCACCACTTTTTGCTGGGACCAATAATAGCCCCCTCAGTCAAAGGGGGCTATATTTTTTCTTATAACTTTCATTTCAACGTTGGGTTGGCATTTTTATTTCTGAATATTCAACGTGCCAGTTTCGTAAGTGAAACTTGCGTTATTAAGTTAAATCTTCTAAAAACTAATTTAAATTGAGTAACAATGTGCTACATTCATTTCTATACACCTTGTAATACAACCTGAAATGTTCGTTAATTTTATTAAAAAGGTGATAAATATTGGATTAAAAAATCTGGCAATACTTCATCGCGGCCAACGCTACCTTTCCCACTTCTAGTGGTGTACACATAATCTTGCGTGTACTAACACTCTGACTTACTATGTGAATAAATTGGAAATTAAGCCCTTAGCAAGAATCATAAACTTGTAATTAAGAGTATAGCAAACCACCTTTATGCACTTATGCTTTATTCAAGACATTTGACGCGCAATCAACTGATACGACTCGTCGGACTTAGTAGCATTCAATCGTAGTTGTATACATATTTTTCGTAGGGAGGGCAACTTCTAGTGCCTCCCCCCCCCCCCTCCTTTCCCAGCTTACGTACCTGGTAGAAAACGTATGAGCACTTTATTTTTATTGTGCGATTACTTTTCTTGTTTTACGTAATGTATGCTTTATCTAAAAAAAAAAGTGAAGAAAATACCGAAATTGGATTTTTCCAATGATTTGATAACCCTCGAGGCGTATTTTTTTTTTGGGGGGGGAGGGCTCTTGGTTCCTGCCCCCTGCCCCACTCCCCTCCCCCGCACCATGTCTGTTATTTGTGCAACTGCTGGCATTTGGCCCCCTCACTTTTTTAGGGTAGATGCGCCCCTGACTGAAGCCCAGTGTGAAGTCATATGGACAAAAAAAATTCAAGTGTCATCCTGTAATTTAACCCGGGTCTTCTGTATACGTCGACTGTTTTAACCTCTAAGCTACCACAACACTACTTTTAAGCTGCAGTCCCATATATTACAATGGGTATTTCTATGAATCTTTTAACTGTAGTTTCCTTTTTCTTCATAGGAAATCAAGGACCACGGTAGCGGTCCTTATGATTGTAAGCCGCAGCACGAACTTCCATGTTAAACACCAAACTTTGAACTTCTATAGTTCCACCCAGAATTGACATAAACCAACAAAATTCGGTATTTGGGGTCGCATCGTAACTATTTGACTGTATTACACATTTTGCGACAACAATAGATCTGTTAGGCGTCCACAGTATGGCTATTTGTTGTTGTGGGGACACTTTGCCCTCACTTGGAGTTCGAATTAATGAACCGATTTTCAATTTTTATAGCTTAAAATGTAGATATTAACAACGACCAGGGCAAGGAATCTCCCTCATGAACGTCTCACCCTCGGCAAACCCCAACATCAATCGGCTGATGAGACCTGACCTTGCAAAGAAACACTCGGTACCTTCCAAAACGACCAAACAGAGCGAACCAAACGCACCACTGTTGGTGACAGTTTGGCTCATTCCATGCTAATATCCGTGTTGATGTGGCTTGATTGACGTCAACATTGTCAGCGATAAATCTGTTCCGTCAATCTGTTTACATCGCTCATGCTCAAACCTCTACCCCAGCAAACCACCTCCCTGAGATGGTTCGCAATTTGGCATTACTCTCGCCTGATCAAATATATCAGCCAATCCTGGTCACGTCCATTAGCCAGGTCTGGTCGCGATGAAGGTATGACGTATTGAATACTCTGCTGAGCTTGTTGAGCTGCATTGTAGTTTAGGAAGGTACCGAACGGCTGACACAACATCACTGCGCACGCGCGACGTCAAGCTTGGAGCCAAACTGTCTCTAACAGTGGTGCGTTCTGTTCGCTCTGTTCGGTGCTTTAGGAAGGTTCTGTTGGATGGCAATAGAGACCACAGTTTGAACGCGCCGTAAAGATCAGTGGTGCCGATTCTGATGGGGCAAATTCAAAAGCAGACGACGATATGTAACGGACGTATCGTTTGGTACTGAAACTTCTGAAGAAGATGGACGCCGTCCTTAATCCACCGAAAATTTAAATGGACAAGTTTGTTGTTGTTCATTGTTGTGGCGTTGTGTATTAAGTTTTTAAAACAATGTCGTTAACACGCCACAGTATATCTATCGCACCGATTGCCGGTTTTCTCCGACAGGGACAATTTTTCTAAGTAACTCTGGTCGAAAATTCCTATAGGAACTACCACATGACACAATTGACATGATCCCGAAACATCACAGGGCTCTCTTCGACCACAGAAACTAGAGATGGTTGAGGTCAGGCTCCAAACCAGGAACCTCTGGCACATGATATAAGTCGTGCTAACCGTCTTGCCATCTTGTCGCCATCTTGTCTTGCCATCTTGTCGCCATCTTGTCTTGCCATCTTGTCGCCATCTTGTCTTGCCATCTTGTCGCCATCTTGTCTTGCCATCTTGCTCCATTATTGTTACTCACTTGTCATCCTTTGCTGTTCACAGTGTTCCCTCCACTGTGATTCTTCGTTCCTCACTAATTTTCTCACTTCAATAATATTTTCAATGCAACTCAATAAATGACATATCAGTATCTTTATACTGAATAAAGCTTGAACGGCTAAACTAAAATTTTCTTTTCAGATGGCCTCGTAAACAATAAAAACTGATATTTAAAAAAATACTTTCCATCAACCGCTGAAGTTAATGTTAGTTAGCTAACATCAGTACTACTACTATTACTAATAATAATAATAATAAGCCCACATGAAAAAAAAAGCACCACCACGAGGTTCGAACAGAGGATCCTCACGCACACAAGACACACGCCAAACGACAGAGCTAGCCTTCTATCGACGGAGCAAATCTTTGAACAAAAGTCAAACCGTTGCCAAGAAAAATGATATTGTTGAATAATAGTAAAAACGGGTATTTATTTACGGTAAATAACACAAAAATAAACTTCGGCCTGCACTAATCAAGCAAACGTCCTCCGTACTGTAATTCAAAACGCCACTACCGTAGACTTCTCTAAATTAGTAGACGTAGGCGTGAAATACGTAGAAAATGTTTAGTCAATTATATCACAAAAACTCAAAATGCCGGTTTCAAAACCTGTAGTGGTTCACAGTACGCTTTTTTTGCTTAATTAAGTTCACGATGACGAACAAGAGCTGTACTCAACCACCATTCCACGACGCCCTCCCTCGGGCTCCTGAAGTTAAGTGTTCGCGCAGATTTCTTTACGCATGCTTTACGAAATGGTGGCATGTTTTAGGCTTAAAGAAACTTTAAATTCTGAAGCTGAAATAGAAAAATGTAAGTGGGCTCTGAAATGCTAAAAAAAATGTTTTTTTACGTAAATTTAGAGGTGACTGAGAAAAAAGGAAGACACGTTTAAATACATTTTTAAAGAAGATACATTTCTGGTTTTCAGACGGAACCAAGTGTTCATTTTCTGGGTGAACTGTTGGAACCGGATAGCACCACTTCAAAAACCAGAACCTATAACTAACGTACTTTACAGAAATGCACAGTCAACAGTTTACCAGTGGTTCAAGTCGTACATTTTTGTGGATCGGGATTATTTTAGCCATACTTTACATTTGTGTGAGTTCAGTTTCTATGTCAGTATTAAGAAATAGAATGATTTTGAATGGTAATTACTAGTACAAAGGTATTGCACTGCAATAGTTCACCTAGGAACACCTTGCTGCCGAAAATGGGCTACAAATTGAAATGTGCATCGTGTCCCATACAGTGTTATTTACCCCAAAATGGCGTCGTGTGTTTCGTCGGAGCCAAGATTATTGAAATGAAACCAAAGGAAATAAAGCGTAACAATTTGTTAAACGCTTGTTTTATGCAGCCGGGGGGGGGGGGGGGTGAAACAAAAGAGGTCTCACAGTTAGTACTTGTGTGAGAGATTACCAGCCTTCTTCAGTGGTTGCGGGGCTTATTTCTCCGGACCTCATATATACCCGCAGTACCTGGTGAAGGGCACGGAAGTTTCTCAAATTGAATTCCTGTGTTGTTTTCCCTAAATACTCTGCAGGAATGTGGCCATTTTTTGAGTGAAAATTGCCTGGACGGATGTAAAGCATTTTATTACTCAAACTGACGATCACTTTAAGATTCAGAAGGTTTTCAAGCTGAAAACCTTGAGCATAAAAAATGGCGGCCAAACAGGCACCCTATTTTTGCTTTATTTTTTTCTATTTTGGCCTATTACGCGAAGAACCGTTTGTAGTACACAAAATACGATTTAGATAAAAGTTGTTAGACTAATGTACTCTACAATAAAGATACTATACCCTTTTCATTATCTCTATCTTTTCGGAGTACGCGACAATTTGATCCCGCCAATTTGGTCCCGAACAATTTGTTCCTGCCTATTTGGTACTGGACAATTTGGTCCCATGCCGATTTGGTCCATGGACATTTTGGTCCCAGGTAAGTAGTAGTTTAATTACTTTAATGAATTTAGGACGATACATAAAACTTTTTTATGTACACATTTGTGTAAACATTTTTTTATGTGTTAGGGGGTGGGGGGGGGGGGGGTGTAAGGGGAATAACTTACTCCATAAAGAAGGCCCAGTACTGATTTTAAAACTTTGCACAGTAATAAAGTTTTAATTAAAACTTAAAACTGCCATTTTTTTTTCTGGGGCGGGGAGGGGGAGGCGGGTGACGTACACCACGAATATGGCTTACGATATTTTTAAAATATTCTTTTACAGCTATGTTTTTTCCCTATTAATTTATTACACAGCTGCATCAACAGTAAGATTTATTTTATCATGATAGGGCACGACACGTCTTTTAAAAAAAATAATTGTATAAAAACTAATGTATGACTTGATTTCAATTCCATTAAATGTTGTGTGCTAACCCCTCGGAGATACTCAAGGTATCTTCTTCGATGACTGTCACGCCCAAACAAAAGAATTCGATATCGATACCGATACCGTAGTAAAAAAAAATCACAGTATCCCGTAGTAAAAAAAGTTCCGTTTCAACTGGAACTGGCACATACACTATAATTTATATTTTTCCGGAATGACTAGGTGACAGAGACAAGAGGCGCAAACTTATTATTTGGCTGTCAAAATCTTAAAAAAAAAAACAGTATTGGGGCTTGTTTGTTGTGCAAGTTGTCCCACT